>MU883242.1:0-10795 GCA_036418205.1 Ostertagia ostertagi
TAAAATGTGCCCCGTTAGCTTCCCCGTAAAAAATGCTATCGAATGAGATGCATTACTTCCCTCACTTGAAACTCTGGTTTTTCACCGTTTTCAACCTTCCTCTATTGCCGGATTGGACACTATTCCACGGTTACTGCCCCAAAAACTCAAAGTTTCATTTTTCGTCGAAACTTTGCCTATTGAGGTAATTCAATGCCCTGATTACGAATATGACATTCATTTTTGATGCTGGTGTCATTTGGCGCCAATTTGACGCTACGGCTGTTTTCACTAACTGCTGAAACTTCGTCATTTGGGGTTGTTTGGGATCCTGATTACGAAAACGACACCCTTTTTGGCGCTGGCTCCGTCTCAACCAAATCCGCTAAACGTGTGTATAGAGGTTATTTGGGTCCTGATCACGAATATAACATCCAGTCTTGAGGCCTGTGGTGTCACAAACAACACTTCGCAGTATGTACTCTTAGGCACCTTTCTCAGAGCGCCGACTGTCAGACCGTGGAAAAGGTCATCGACTCGGAGACTGTCCCACGACAGGAAGGAGCCAGACCGTGGGAAAGGTCGTCGAATCGCATACTTTCCCAAGACAGGAAGGAGCCAGACCGTGGAAAACTGTGAGCTGAGCCAGAAGCATACTTCACGATTTCACTTCAGATGCCTGTATGCGTTGGACAGAGCAGCAATTCATCTGTAAGCTCTACAGCTGTTACCGAGGATGGTAGTGCCAGGCTCGATGTACTTCATGATGAGCTGCAGTAGAGTTGAAACGTCTTTAATTCGGACCATCCGAAAGAGTCCACTTTCTCTTTCAATGCCTCCAAACAGCCACGTGTGCCTGCGTACCCAACGTCGGTGCTTGTATTTGCGTTTGATAACCAGAGTTTCGTCAACTTCCATCTCGCACCCGAACCTTCCGATGATTGGCGGGTTCCTCCTAAAGTGCGTCATACATATGTCGCGGAAGAACCGCTCCCACTGAATTGAACTGGTGTGGCCGACGTTGAGCTCGTATTCCTTGTCCTTCACCTTGCCCATGTTGCGCGGCCAGAAATAGGGCAGCGCGAACACCGTGGACTCAGGAAAGTTACAGTTCCCGAAAACGAAATCCTTTGGGGCATGAACGTAGGTACCGTGGTCTCGTTCGACGGTCCAGTGCGGCACGCTCGACAATTGCAAATCCAGCCGTTGTGCCGTTCGTCGTTGATCAGGCTCATGGATAGTTGACATGAATGGCATAGTGGCACAGACATCAACCCCATGGATCGCAACCAGTAAGTGCAGATTATTCAACTTAGCGTCTCGTACACGTCCTTCAAGGCTAAGCCCAGTAGCTCTCATTGACGATTGTGTCGCCAAAGAGTAGCAAGAGCGACAGCTAGTCTCCGTTGTCAAAAACGTGAAATATGCTTCTGGCTTAGCTCACAGTTTTCCACGGTCTGGCTCCTTCCTGTCGTGCGAAAGTCTCCGATTCGATGACCTTTTCCACGGTCTGACAGTCGGCGCTCTGAGAAAGGTGCCTAAGAGTACATACTGCGAAGTGTTGTTTGTGACACCACAGGCCTCAAGACTGGATGTTATATTCGTGCTCAGGACCCAAATAACCTCTATACACACATTTAGCGGATTCGGTGGAAACAGAGCGCCGGCGCCAAAAACGGGTGTCGTTTTCGTAATCAGGATCCCAAACAACCCAAAATGACGAAGTTTCAGCAGATGGTGAAAACAGCTGTAGCGCCAAATTGGCGCCAAATGACACCAGCATCAAAAATGAATGTCATATTCGTAATCAGGGCATTGAATTACCTCAATAGGCAAAGTTTCGACGAAAAATGAAACTTTGAGGTTCTGGGGCAGTAACCGTGGAATAGTGCCCAATCCGGCAATAGAAGAAGGTTGAAAACGGTGAAAAACCAAAGTTTCAAGTGAGGGAAGTAATGCATGTCATTCGATAGCATTTTTACAGGGAAGCTAACGGGGCACATTTTAGGTCTGCGAGTTTATCTGGAAATGCGTTCGCAAAAATCTGGAATTTGTCACCTAAGGCATGCGCAGGAGGGCGAGTTTGGGGCCCACACACGAGAGGAACCCTCACTTGCGACGAGTTGTCCCACATAATTAATACAGCAAAGTGACTTAGGTCTAAGACAGTGGAGGAAATCGCTCGCTTCCCTTTTACAGCTTTCTTACAACACATTCCTCTAAAAATGGGACTTGTCACGTAATAGAGGAAAGGCATGACAAGGGGATGAGGTTTGGCGTCACACCACGGAAGAAACGCTCAACCTGCCAAGCAAGTTTCCATATATTCCTTACAGACAAGTGACAGTAGTTTACGAAGGGAAGGAAACTGTCGCCTATCTTTACAGCTTCTGCGCAAAACATCTCCTCTGAAATGGCGAAATCTCACAATAATAGCCCACTATGCCTGCTCGAGAACTGTTCAAAGTTTTCACTTGACTACAAGAGGATGGGATATTGAGAGAAGAGGAGACACGTAAAGCCAGTAAGCCGCTTAAAAACGAAATGAAGATCTGAGGAGTCGGAAATAACATTCAATTCAATCTCACAATGTAGTGGATGAGATTGAGTACGTGGCCATTCTGGGTTTGTTTGTGAGACCTTCTCCGTGTGTCAGCCACAGCCCATCAGTAAGCGGGAATGAACAATCAACTTGCGAAGCAGACTACCTTCTGAGATAAAAAATCTGCATGGCGCAATCTTAATATACCTTTTTTAAAGTATCGAAGCACATTCTTATATTTCTGACGAGCTGAATCAAAGATGTCTTCGGTTTCTCGAAAGCCTCAATTTGACCGCAGTTATAACGAATTCACGAAATTAACGAGGCATTCGCGTATATTCGCGTGAATTTTCGATTTTCAACGCGGTACGTACCTATGAGATGCGCTTCCAAATTCCTCTAGCGTGTTGCTTCCTTTCGCGGAATTCGGCAGTTGATGGTTCCAATACTGTGGCGAAGCATTTGACGAGGTGGCGGCACCAGGTTGTTCAGGCGACTGCAAGATGATTCGGCGAGCGGAGATAAGTTGTCGTCCGCCTGCCGTAATGATATTAAGGTAATGAAATAAATAAAAATATACATATAGAGGATGGATATGTATATATGAAACTAATCTCTCTTACTCTACTGATCGTGGAGAGGTTGGCTTGAATACTGTCCGAATTTACTTCATGATGAGCAAAAGTTTGAACTCTTTTTTTACTTCGGAGTTGCCAAATGCGCTGATATAAGCAACACTCTCCACACAAACGCTTATAGCACTACCAGATTAGTCCCGTCAACGCGGCGGACTTTCCTTTAATGCGCAAGCTTTCTATCTCCGCTATCGGTCCCTTCCTTCCTGTGACACAACACTCCTGGAAGTGACGCGTATGGCAACACAATGGTTTTCATACAGCAAGCTTTCATCCCCGCTATGGTCCCTTCCTCCTGTGCACAACACCTCCTGGAAGTGACGGTATGCAACACAATGGTGTTTTCATACAGTAGAAGGACACAATATATGAGTATGACGGTAGATTTTTCGCGTGCCTTCCTCATCCTCCCTTCCTCTCTCCACTGCCCTCCAGCTGCCACCGCAGCACCATGTGGAATGAACGGAAGTGTGCTAAGAAGAGTGTTTATATAGCCCTAAAGAGTGTTATCTACAATATCCTGCCTACAAAACATTGATATCTCAATCCGGTGTTGAGCCTACCGATTTGTTTACTGATTTGTTTATCCCATGAGTTCCGTGTCTCACTCATGTCGATGGGTATGCGGGTACGGAACACATGTAAAATACTACCACACGCAGCACATACAGATACACAAACCGACACACAAAGTTAGCGCTTTATATAATAGAAGGATAGCAAACTTACAGCAGTGATTCGAGTGTAGCCTCCATGAAAGTACATCACATTGCATAAAAACGTATTTGTAGTCAATTAAAATCAACTGAGCAGTTTTTAGCCGTCACCGCCCAAGGGGTTATTTTATGAAAGTATTGTCAGTCAGCGAGTTTGTATTTCTTGTGAAGGCAACTGCCCCACTTCAAATGAAGTCATTCAAGAGCTGTAAGCATACAGTGCGTACCGAAAGTATGTGGACATCCTAAAACTTTTTTCTTCTTCGAAAACTGTTGATTCTGCACCATGATTGCCAATATTCGAATTCTTAGACACGAAAACCTCAGACTTCCTCATTTCTCCCCGTTTTACATGCAGCCTTCATTTTTTTTGAATGGAGAAACTTTCCCCTGGGTTCTCTGTATTAAGCGTATGTGGACACTTTTCGGAAAACAGAAATATCATTAGAATCAAAGACTGACAGGCCTACCAACGATTCTGGTGAGGCAAAACTTTTGTTAGGCATGTTTTGAAAAATGCTTCTGACTCGTGTTTCGTCGAACTCTTCCCAAGCAGCTAATGTCAGCAACTTAGGTCACTTCGAGTGCTGCTTTTTCTTCAACGGCGCAGAAGCAGTGAGCCACTATCACCCTACGTTTTCAATAACGATGTGGCCTGAGGAATGAGCCAGCCAATCTAGCACCTAAAACCCTCACGTTTACATATTTCCTAAATGGAATACGTGTAGGGGACCCCACTTCGGCTTGCTGCAAAACAATATATTGTGACGCTGGCTTCTCGAGAAAGGTATAAGTCGGGTCCAAGCACCTCATTATAATCCCAATTATCTACGTGGCGTGCTAGTGAGCCGATCTCCATTTTTCCGCTTATTTTGAAACCACTCCAGACAATTGATGAGCCTCCGAAATCTCTTAGGGTTCAGCTGCAGGTCACGACGAAGGTCCCGCCATTTGTAACGTGATCCGCCCAAAAAAGCAAAGACAAGCTTTTTCTCACCAGTCGAGATTTTTCAAGGGAGAATTCTTTACAGAGCGCCTTTTATTCTTATCTTATTGTTTTCACATAAACGCGGTCTGTCCGGGTTTACCGTCTCATGTTGTGATCATATTTTTGCACAGAAATTCCAACCTTGCCAATCTGTGCTGCGCTTCCATACACGAAACTTTCTTCATCTTCTTTCGTGTCGTGTGCTCGATTTCATGGAACACAGAGTGGTCTTTTTTATAGGAGAAAAGTCATTTTGAGCGCTAATGCGGATAGCAGACCAAAGAAATTATGAGAGAGTACGTGCTATTTTTGTTGTTTCAAACAAGTAACGATTGAAGACGATCCTCAATCAGTGTTGGGAGCTTAGCATCAGGATTCTGGATCTATTCACCAACAAATAAGGACGCACTATCGGATTGACGTGCGATTTTGCAAATGGAATGTCCAGCAACATGAGGACTCCACATCTCTGCTTGGTCCTCTCTAGAAAATCCCCCTATCCGTTGTGAAGAGGACTAAGTAACGAAAGAAAAAGTAAACATAAGTTAGAAACTTAGCGCAGACAGTTGATCTACCTCAGTATGTCTACATACTTTTGACACAACGAAAAAAAAATTCCATAAAAAATGGTTTGCTAAACTAGAACCATACCTTTTGCCCGGACTGTCACTGTAGGTTGTCGGGAACGAGGAGTTGATTGGTGAAGGATTCATCGGCGAAAACGACCTAGCCGACCTCTGAGAATCAATTTTAGGGTCCACATACTTTTGAAACGCACTGTATGGGCGATGCCCATGACAATCAAAGAGACTGCATTTGTGGTTTTGGGCTCTGCAGGAAAAAATAGGGAAAAATAAAAATTAGCTAGCTGCTTTACAGGAATGCTGTGTTATGAACAAAACCTTCGCACTTCACCTCAGGGGTGAAAGTTTTGTTCATAATTCAGCACTACACTATGGAATTCAAAAAGTGCTTCGAAAAGGTCAGCGGCAGCTTCTTCTTCTCCCTAGCGTTATCCGCGCAGTCGCAGGGTCCGCTGTCTTTGTCAGTCGTCGCCACTTTAGTCTGTCTAGGGCGTCCTCTGCGGTGGCAATGACTTCACTTAGATCCTTCTTGATCATCATTTTCCAACTCTTCTTTGGGCTCCTCGCGGTCGCCTGCCTTGCACTTCGAACCTCGCCGTTCTATCGGATGATCCTGTGGCCTCCTTAGAACATGCCCATACATCGTAGACGCTGTTCCCGTACCTTCAGCTGACAGGGGCGTCTGCATGACCGCTCTAAATGCCATTTCTAACTCTGTCCAGCCGCGCCAGCCGCGGGCCACCTCAGCATCCTCATCTCGCGATGTGAAGCTTTTTTCGTGGTCTTGCTCGGGGCAAGCACTCGCTGCCGATATAGCATCGTAAGGCCTGACTACTGTTCGATACACCTTCCCTTTTGAGCGTTCTGGAGCATCTTCGATACAGAGGATTCCAGTGGACTCCTCCATTCATCCACCTGTGTTTGAGCGTGCTTTACCGCTGAATCCACACTGCCATCAGCTCCAGGTGGCTCCAAGGTAGCGAAGTCCTCCACTCTTTCGAGTGGTCTACCATGGCCGTTACACGATCGGCTCTGCACCTCTATCCGAAGCTCAGGTACTTGGTCTTCTGACAATTCGCCGTAGCACCTCTGCCAGGATTTCTGCCATTGCTGGACCTTGGCCTGTAAGTTCCCTTCTACTATCAGCTTATGAGGGCGATGTCGTCAGCGTAGAGAATGTCTTTAGTGGCCTTTTCGATGAGCTTTCAGCATGGTATCGAGTTAGGAGGAAAGGAAGGGGCTCAGAGCTGACTGTGATGCACCCCAACCTGATGTTTTACTCCTTCGTTAGGCCGTGGAGTGGTGCGTATGGCTGCTTTGGCTCCTTCGTACATGTCCTTTACCAGCGAGATCAGGTGTTCTGGCCGTTCGTTCCCTGAGCGACTTCCACAGCACTGCTCGCGGTACCGGTCAACGCCTTCTCCAGTCGAGGAAGGCTAGGCGCAGGGGTCGGCGCTTCTCTCGATACTTCTCCATCACTTGCCTTGCGATGAAGTGGCATCCGTTAATGTTTTGGGCATGAACCGAACTGTTCTCTGGGAGATCGGGACCAGATCCCGCAGCTTTCTTTTGACCACCGCTCGACAACTTTCATGAGTATGCGAGGTCAACTTGATGCGCGGTACATTGGGAGCAGTCCATCGCGTCGCCTTACTGTTTGAAGATGGGGATGGTACTTGTCCTCCATGCATCGGCATCTTTCCTTCCACTGTTACCTTGTTCAGGAACTGTGAGCCACGTTATGTCGTCCTCTCGGCGCCTTCCATGCCTCGATTGCACCCCATCTGGGCAACCGCTTTCCAACTTCATCTCCCAAGTGCACATAAACCTATATTTAATCCAAAGTGCGATGGGACCAGTGTGGCTCTGCCCGTGAGTCGTTCTTGTGAGGAACTCCTCGTTTAAAAGCCCCGTGAGTACTCTTCCACATTCTCTTGATTCGGCTGCTTTCTTAGGATGACACCATCGGCTGCCTTCCCCCTTTCACCACCCTGATGTCTTGAGTAGCACGATGGCGGACCTTAGCCAGCCTGAAGACGAACTTCTCTGCGTTTCTGCTTTCCAACTTCTCGTACAGGCGTCCATTTCCGTGTCCTTCGCCTTGGCGACAGCAGCCTTAGCGAGCCTCTTTGCAACTCCTGTAGGTGACGAGGTCTTCGAGGCTCCGGTCTTCTTGCCAGCGCTTGTTGCTTCTTCTTCTGTTTCACGACTCGCTGGCCTCCTCGTTCCAGAACCCGGCTGCCTTGTCTCCTCTAATCCACTCGCGTCTCACCCAGGACCTCCTTGGCATGCAAGGATGGTATAGGCCGCGCTGCCCATTGTTCGCTGTATTGGCGCGTTAGGATCTGGCAGACCGACTTCCATTATTTTTCGCCTGTAGCCTTTCGCTTGGTGCAGCTTCCACCACCCGATTCTCCTCTCGGTTCTTACCCTTGTCTTCATTGGGGAGGTCCTACCGCAATGTTGCCAGGAGGGCCTGTGCTGGGGAGCCAGATCTTCGCCGGGTAGAACTTTGATATCCTTCACAGTTTTGAGGGTTGATCTTCTTACCAGCACATGTCTCAAATTCCGTCTGTCTCCTCCGCTGCTGTAAGGTTGACTTCTGAGTCTTCCTTTTTGCGAAGGACGTGCTGCAGATTGCCAGGTCGTGGGAGTCCAGGTCTAGAACCCTCCTCCCTCAGCGTTCCTCGTTCCTATCCTCTACCTCCGCTGCACTCTTTTAAGGCCTCCTCTGTCACTACCGATGTGACCATTCAGGTCACCTGCATGGCGAGGTTATACCTCCGGAACGATCTTATGGCTCCGTCCAGGCTCAGGTAGAACTCATCCCTATCACTTTCGGGGCATCCTGTCTGCGGCGCGTACACAGAGAGTATGGTCCAGTACCCCTCCTTCGTGTCTATCCTCACAGCCATGATCCGATCGCTAATCCTGTTCACTGCGGAGACATGGTCTTTGAGCGACTCCGCTACCGCTATAGCCACGCCGTTCCGCTTGGTGTCTTTTCCATTGTAGTAGAGCTTGACACCTTCCCCGATTTCTCTGGCCTTAGCGCCTTTCCATCGCGTCTCCTGAAGGCACAGGACTTGGATATTCCTGCGCGTCATCAGATCAGCAACCTCTCGGGACTTCCCAGTTAGCGATCCTACGTTCAGACTCCCAATTCGAACTAGCTTCTTTGGCCGAGGCCGTTCACTCCTCGGTAGCCCTCCCATACTGACCACAGAACTCGGGCGGGGGTTCTGCACGCCACTTCCGGGTGACGTCTTAGCTTTATCACTGATATCTTTTTCGACTTTAGACATGTTTTGTGTGACTGGGGTGTTCATCAGCCGGCCAGTCAACCTGGGCCTGACGCTGGTACTAGAACCATTTTTGCAATTTTTGCAAGGCATGGCTTAGAGCTCCGGCAGGGATCAAACTCGCGGTTTTTCAGAGGTGCAGACATGAGTCTAACCTCGTAACCACTCGGCTATCCTGCCTAAAAGGTTAGCGGCCAGCAAAACATATAAAAAAATTTAATAGTTACTAGGGACTTTAAACATTGCAGTGCACTGCCGATATCGTTAATCTGTTCATCACGTAAGAATTGGGAATGCTGGCAAGCTATGGTAAATATATCACGAAAAGCTGAGTTAATGCGAAACGGTGCAAAACGCTGGTAATAACTTGCTGTGAGGTTGCTCGGTAAGTGAAAGGTGCGAGTTTGAGTCTCGCCTGGGTCCCGGATTTTGTTCATAGCTCAGCAATCTTTTGAAACATTCACAACTCGAATTGCGGCGTCAGAACATGTTTTAACAATCAAACCATACTAGCAAACCTTGGTCAGCTCAATAGCATAACTCAATATTTAAGTTCTTATTATTTCCTTATTTCTTGAAGGAGTGTACAGGAAAATACCCACTTGTAATAGGGGTAGAAAAAGCGTCATTTCAAAGGGATGTTCCGAGCTAAAGTCCTTCGCCTCCACTTCAAAGACCGTCATTTTAACTATAGAAACGGAATAACTGTGTCATTATGGCGAGCAAGTGCGTTCTCCAACCATGCGCATAAGCGGGATCTCGAGGTGTGCATTAGAACATGGCTGCAGAAGACAGTCTAGTATTTGATCCGTATTTCCAAATCCGTTGTTTTTGTGGCCTCGCACTTCTCGGTGCGGAAGCACAAACGACGACTAGGAGGATTTTCGCGAAAAATGAACGAGGTTGCTCGGTCATTCTCCTATCCAACGTTAAATGTTAGTCTACAAGTTCTCCGGTAGGGCAGGGGACAAAATAATTATTCAAAATCCATTAAAAAAACAGGGTAACGAAGGATCCTATAGACAACACTGCTTCTATAATATATTGGGTTTTTCTTCTAAAGTTACAGGAAGAAGTCGAACGAACGTACGGAAAATATCGAAGAGCTGCTGTCTGTGAAATCTTGCGGAGCGCTAGCATTTCCTTCTCCGCGACCGGTCATAAGCAAGAAGTTATGGTCTGCTCACAAGTTATGGTCATTGTTGGTTTTTTTCAGTGACAATCCATGTCTTGAGAGCACAACAAATCTCGGAGGAGGAATGAATATACCTGAGTGAGTACCATACATTTTTGACTGTATGTATAAACACATATATTTGCATCCTCCAAGATCGAAATAAAGAAGGGTATATTCGCAAACAGTCATTTTGCATGGAAGAGGAAGCAATAGTAATCATTACATCCGTTGTAGTGTGTACGAGACCTTTAACGAGGCAGGATGACCAATCGGAATTATTCTTCATTCGTCTCTTTCTATCTACAAAGAAATGCCCAAGTAATGATTCTTCATGTCTAAATTTTGCGGCACTACCCACATCAACCATACCCCGGTGTTTAGCAAGTTTAACGTGCGGTTAGCAGCTAGTCAAGTCTCCAGTCGTTCCTGTTGTGCTTGAGTGCTCTAATAGAGCCTACGCTTAGGAGACACAGGGCTCTACACTCCTTTTGTGTGATACTCTAGTGAATAGGTCTGACCACTAGATCGGCGGTCGTTGTTAGTTCAATGATCAACACAGTCGGTAAAGACTCAGAATAAGCGATCATCATAAAATCACAGAAAGTGTCGGGCTCTCCTAATGCTCTGTTTTTTGGTGAAGCATCCCTGATCTCTGATCAAAAAAGATTTTAACCATTGATTCTCCTCCGGCTTGCATGTAGAGGAAATTCTTGGCTTCTCACGCGGCTGGCTCCATGCTGCAAAACTGAAACCTATTTTGTCAATCGACGGTTTTTTACGTGTGGATACCGTCGCAAAGCGTCGCCTCCCCATAACTCTGAGAGCAATGCTTTACGCGACTTGAAGGTCATACAATCTGCTAGCGCTGCTCG
>MU883243.1:0-14734 GCA_036418205.1 Ostertagia ostertagi
TGGGAACGCGAAGGCCAACCGCTCGTCTCGTTACGTTGCTTCTCACCGACGGTCACAGTCAGGACTTCTGGCGTGATCTTATTGAAACTTCAATGTGAGCCCTTCATTTCTTTGTACCGAAGTTTGATGGGGACTGTACTGTAGTTCAAGGGAATTTTCCAAGGAAAACTTCTCAGGGATATGAACTCATGAAATAATGAAGCATTTGGCGTTTATTGTTACTTCAGATATCCAATCTACTTCCATTCAAAACCGTAGTGGCATTTGAATGAGATTAGGTCATACAGACTTGTGGGTCAGCATACGCCTTTGATTTTCACATTGTTGCGCCTCTGATCGGTGCTGCTCTCTTCAACGCTATCGCTTACTCTGCTAAACGGGCGAGAGTCAGACGGCGAGAGGGTGGGCGTGCCGCGGCGCGAGCGCGGGTATGCCTCTGCTAGGTCAAGAGAGTACACTCTTCGTTGCGAAACGCTCATTGTCCTGCACCCTTAGGGAACCCACTTGCTCTTAGACTATGCATAATAGCCCTTCTTTGACATCCGACCTTATCGTGGAATCCTCCTTAATGGTGCCTTTGGTATTCCTTTATCTTAGTTATGATGGGGAATAGCAAGGGCTTTAAAAACAAATTTTGTCGGTAAGCGTTCCCTTCCCTTGTATGAGATCGAGGGAAGCGTGCTTTTGGCTAAATGAGCAGTTTAAACTCAAATGAGGGTTGGAACGACTCATTTTTTCAAATCTCCAAATCTTCTGATTATTCAAAAGCAGAGTAAACATTGGGAAAAGTTTCGAAATTGGGGACGACCCCATCACCTTTTTTTGGTGAGGCTATCTACAAGTCCATTTTCTCCAACGGACTATGGCGTCCATGATGTCGTTGAACCCAAGCCCACTTGACACACTCAAATTCTGGATCCAGAACTCCAAAATCCCTAAAGAAGAATGTCCCCTATCACCACTTAGACCATTTTCCGTTCCACCACTGCACCCTCTTTGGTTAAAACATGTTCCCCTGGTCGGAAAACTACCAACAAGCAGTTCTTCCTTTGCTCATTACTTCCCAGAGTTTCCATTCCCCTAGACATACAATACCTATGGAACATCATAAGGACCACTACTTGGGATCTTTGCTCAATGAGGGGATGTGAGATAGCCGTATTTGGTGTTGAATACAATTACCGATTTTTGATCAGAAAGTGATGAATTTATCAAGCAGTGATTTTTCCAGGAAGATACGAGATATTCCGAACAGTGTGCTTCTGGCCATCACTGCCAGTAAAGAGTTCTCTCAGAGCGAGTTACAAGTAAGTCTTTTCAAACATTTATCCCTTAAAGGCAAGATTCAGGATTGAATTATGAGGTTAATTCCACTCAAATGTGAAAGTAGGGGTAGGTAGTGGACCGCCAGTGCAGAAAAGAGAAAAAAATCGTGAAATGCTTAGGAAATACGAGCCATTTCCTCTACGGTGCGGAGAAGTTCAAAAGGCCGGCAGGGAGATGAGAGATAATGTGAGCGCGGAGAGCGCTAGAGAAGTCTAAGTAGAGAGAGCATAGCAGATCAACATTCCGACGCAGACAAGATATCGAGCGGTGGGCGGAGCGTGTCGCAGCAGGTGGAGCGTGTCAAAGTTCTTAGAGCCTAGCGTCTAAATAACGGTTTTCGAAGTAGGGAAGTGACGCGACCCCTACACTTGCGTACCTAGCGCTTCTAGCCACCGTAAAGGCTCATTAAGTGGGTCTGAGCCCGAACTTTGCCTTTAAATTGGTACTTTTTGAAATTCTCCTTGCATCACGTCCAATTTGCTCGTTTTTGTTCAGAGCCTTTTCTGTTTTAGGTCTGGGCAGGGGAATCATCGAAGGTGTTTGTTTCAAACGAGGAGACGAAATTCCTTGATGCTGTCAAGAAAGAAGTTGGAAGATGTGACAAGGGAGACGTCGAGGGAAAGATCGGAGAAGTAGAAAGCATCGTGAAAAAGACAGAAGGTGCCAGTGATGCGCGATTCGAACCCTCTACAGAATCTTCAGGAGAAGACGGCTTGTCGGCGTTCACTGAAATTAGTGAAGAGCTGGAGACAACTTCGTCTATTGCGGAGGCGGTGAGTTTCCACCTTTTGGCCAATATATCTCTGTTATCCACTGATCCACTGTAACTCAGAAAAGCGATTTAGCACGTTGGGGACAGCGCGGTATACATATGTCTCGCACTTTCACGTTGGGGGAAATCATTTTCTTGTGTTGTTGCCTTTATTTTTTGACTTCCAAAACGGTCCATATCCTAAATCAGACACGAAAAATAACAAACTTCGTATCAATTATCAAATCATCGTTGAAGTAGTGACTATTTGACGCAAATTCGTAAAAAAAGAGGAGCAGCTGCGCACACAACGGAGAGTCACGTGATAAAGTGATTTGTGTTGATTTTCAAGTAATTTTTCGCAGGTTACGGAAAAATGTTTAGATTCTTGCGAACGAAAGCAGTACGACTGTCGGTGTGTTGGAAGCATTTGACCCCGAGACCACGACTGGCACACAGCTCGTCGTGACAGCTGAAGAGCTTTCTGTGACCTCTGAGGTTCTACATATTGACAGTCCTGAGTCGACAACCTCAATAACAGATACGGTCGTTGAGACAGCACCAACAGATTTTGAGGTGGAGGCCAGTGGAAGTGGAGGTGCGCATAGTTAATGGAGCCTTGTTATACAAGCCCTAACGGTATCTATCTTGCCTTTTTCAGAAGAAGGATCGGGAGCAGATGATGTGGAAGGAAAGCGAGTTCACGGGATTCGTACGGCCAGTGATGTCTTGAAAGTTGCAGAAGGAAAGGGGCACGGTGAGCTTTCCACTTCAGATTATAACATTTTTATACCGTATGCTCCAGGCTCCTTGTACTGTCAGTGAAACGTCCGGGAGTACGGTGTTTTCCTACGATTCTATGTTTTCCATTCAGGACCTCTAGACACATCGACACCGTGCTCAACGGACTTGATGTTTGTGGTGGACACCTCGACCAGTGTTGAAGCCGAGTTCCAGCAGCAACTGCAGCTCGCCGTTGACCTGGTGAGGACCGCTTGTAATCAGCCACTCTCAAGGTAGGGAAAGGTAAATAATGTTCTGTAGGTGAAACGACTCCCCGCCGACGATTTCGAGCATCGCATTCGTGTCGGAGTGGTAGTGTTCAACTCGAAAGCCACTGTTGCACTTTCTATGGGAGAACCTCGTTCAAGGTTTGTGTTTGAGACAGTTTTCCTCCGCGACCCTGCACCTTGTCCAACCTAGACAATTCTCTCTTGCAAATTTCTATTTTTTTTCGATGAGCCTGGGAATGTCTTTCGCGGTTTTCATTTTCCAAAACTTCAATGATACGGCAGGCTTCAGTGCCAACTTTCTGGAAAAGCGAATTTAACGAAATATTTCATCTTGTGTTCTACAGACCCTCATTAGGGATTTTTACCTTTCTTAAACTGTTTTCATGCCTTTTTTTCGGCCAAGCAAGTCAATGTATTGTAGTGGTCTATTGTTGCTCTCCTTTGGTAAGCACGCACTATTAGCGCCAACGCCGGGCCTATACTGTAATTGTGATACTATCGGACTTCAGAGCCCAGAAGCCCCCATCTGTTAATCCAAGAAAAAAATTATATTACTTATCCTAGATTGATGTACTACGAGCAGGTACAGATTCTTGAGGGGAGCGCGACGCCAGGCAATCACTGCGCTCCTTCGAGCTCCTTGAAGGCAAAACCTAGGATGTTAGCGAAATGTTGCAGTCGTGCTGACAAAGAGGAGGAGCTGGGGACAGTCCGACGCGAGGCGCCGTCGAGACAGATGCTCTGAAAACAATGTTATTAGGCGCTAAACGCTGGTCCTCTCCCCTTTGTTTTTCGCCCACCGTAGTAATACGAATCATCAGTGTCGTTGATCTGTATGTTCTCTCGTATCGGAAGATTCTTTTCCTCTACTTTACCTTTTATCCCTCATCTCGCTTGGTCTAACCCTTACTCTTCTAGACATTCTGGAAACAATATCTGAAGGGCGATGCCAGCAAGCCCCGGCAAGGGGATTGGGTCCCCAAACTGCTTCTCTTTTACAGTCGATGACGTAGTCCTCGTAAGAATGGGGGATGCGTCCAGATGCAGAGTTTTGGAAACCCATCCCCTCGCTTGCTGCACCCGGACCCTGATGTGATCTCATATGTCTGTAATTTTGTGTTTTCGACTGATTCTTTCCATTTTTTCTCTAGATTGGAGGTCCATTTCGCACTCCTACATTCATTTTTGAGCTACCTCTACCTCTCACTCCAACAACTGTTGCCGGCCCTAGCCTTGGACTATGTCTTGCTCAGCGATTTTAGAATGTCCCTTTTGACTGATGTGTTGGTTTAGATCAGCTCTGTTGGACTTATTACTCACTCTGCGCTACTCCGGCGGAAGCACTTCAGTGGCCAGTGGGGTGAATGCAGCCCTCGACGAGATCGAACAGTACCGCAGAGGCAATGCTCGGTAAATTTCTCAGAATTTCCTTACAATTGGATTCTTTCAAACTTTCTTATTTCTACATATTCTTATTCTTACTTACAAGTTTTATTCCACGGTGCAATAGCACTGACCTGTGAAGATTCTTCTGCGATAAGAAAAAATCGCATTTGACCATTTCTTGGCAAAAACGTACCTTTACTTCAATTTCCTTTTTACTGCTTGATGTTCAGCCTCCTGGTTGTGCTGCTATCTGACGGTAACAGCCAAGATCACTGGGATGAAGTCATCCGCTCATCGAATCGACTCCGCACTACTGGAGCCGAAGTCTACGCGGTGACGATCAGCAAAGTCTATATGTTCAGGTGCGTGTCTGAAGATAGTATTGTCCTAAGGAAATTAAAATATCATGCGGGAAGGCGTGGCGAGGGTGTGGCCAGAATCTGTTTTGGTGAAAAAGTGCCGGGGCAGAGCCTAATGAAAAGATTTTTCTTCGCGTATTATGTTATCCTATCTTTGTTTTCGTTGCACCAGCATTCTGCTGCAGTTGGGATTGAATGGCTAGATATTTTTGTTGGAAATCCCTATTACCGTTTTCCCCCTTTTTGGCTGTTGTAGTAGATTACAGTCACCGACAAAGTGAATTGTGTCAAGGTAGACGCGTAGACCTGATGGCCTTAAAGGTAGTGGTCACGTTGGCTGAAAGGCGGGAAGGGTGGACCAGACAGGGACGTCTTTGGAGTGAAGGCGTTCAGTGACGGCTTCTCGACGCCTTCTAGCCAATGACGTGTCTAAATCGTCTCCACTGCTCAGCCATCGACTGCTGCCTTTATGACGTTCGCGTGATCTCATAACGTATGAAATTCTTGTTTCGCGGAGCCTACTTGCGTTCAACCTCAACTACCGCTCCCTTTTTGTATTTTTATATGCTAAATATGCTAACTAAATATGCTTTTTGCTACACGCCATACGTGAACTATTTTGCTTTTTCTCAACTTAACCGTATCAGCTTATTTGACACTGATGTAAAGTACACACTTTCAGGGAACTGGAATTGTACGCCGGTGATAAGATGAGGGTCTACATCGATGCCAGAGTTAGGCAGTTCCTCGATGAGACCGAGAAAGGAGTGACCCACTGTGGTCGTTCGGCCAGGGTTTGTCTTTTCTTCTTCTTGGTCACCTATTGTACTGACTCAATACTTTTTTTACAGCCAGCTTCCTCTGTCGTCCTTCAGTCTCCAAAGTAAGTAACATTATGAGGTTCAAGTGAAAAGCCATTTCACGCATGCACATCCTTATAGGTCTTGTTCTTCCCTTGTCGATCTGCTGATTATGCTAGACACCTCTACACCTCCAGATATCTTCTATCAAGAGAAGCAACTGGCAATCGATCTCTTCAAAGCACTTCCAGCCCATGTATTTGAGGTCTGGGTTCGAACTCCTGATCCTGTTTCTTAATGAATTTCTGTATAGTCAGTTACGTCTGAGATTTCAGAGACGTCTCGCTATTTCCATAATACCATTTGCGAAGAACTCAAGCATCGTGCTGCCACTTGGGCTCATGCCAAAAGACGAGGTCGTCTTCGAATTGGAACGTGTCGCCAACGCTAGCGGACCGGCCAGTCTAGGAAGAGCGGCAATCTCGACCATTGCGGTAAGTCTCAGACCCAGTGCCAGAGCAAACTGTGCTGTGCGCAGTGTCAACTCCCTTAACAACGAGCGCTATAGAATAAAATAAATAGTGCGGACTTTATGTAGAAAGCAGTCCGTTTTTGTGAATGTACCTTATTCCTTACACATGAACTATGTGATTTGGGAGTATATTATTGAATTTTCCCTCTCAGCATACCGATAATTTAACGATACTCCCCATGAGAAGATTTTATTGGACTGAAGCTCTTGGGGAAGGTAGAACTATTCACAAGGACAGAAGATATACCGACGTGGCCGCACAAACCTGTCTGTTAGAGGCGTAAGGTCTAGAGATCCACAAGGCGCTCCACCTAGCGTGATCAATTCCTAGCTCCTTATGGATCACTAAGCTCTAATTCCTGCCTAGGAATTGATCACATAGCTCGTGCCTACGCCTGTTTGCTTCCATATGCTCTCTTGTCCGATTCTCTTTCCTCTACTTACCGCTTATTACTCTCATTTCGCCTGTCCGTCCTTAAAAAACCATCCACAGCCTGAGCAAAAGGAGCCTTTAATTTAGTATTTTCGGTGGTTTCTTTTTTCATTGTTTTCCATCCATTTCTCATCTCTACTTTCATTAAGGAACGAAGTAATTATAACAATTTGATGGCGGGGTGTGACTTCAAGAAACGAATTGTTCATGCAATTTTCGTTGCAACTCATCATTGCGATGAGGTTAGAGCCTTATTCCTCAAGATTATGTGGTTTTTAGGAAATAAAATCGCACCGCAGGAAAGGCTCCCGTGTTCTCGTCATCATTGTGTCAAACGGAAATGGTGGCGAAGAGAAATGGAGAAATGTTCAGGTGACTCTAAAACTTTTACATTTCAGGTTCTCCCATTGTTCACAGTCTTACATGGCTAGCAGCAGAAATTTCTTCTACTTTAGCAATTTTCGAGGCCCGAGAGCAAATTGTAACCCTCTTAATTATTGTTACAAAGAATTCCTAATTGGAAAATACTATGTACCATTAATAACATCATTAATATCAATAATAAAAGTTCCACCGACCAACCTCGAAAGGCACAAAAACTAACACACAATATAACTTACTATGCCGAGGTTGCAAGAAGAGAGAAGCTGGAGAATACTATCATCAATTATTTTTTACCCATCATCCTAACCTTTGCGCGCTTCGCTCTTCTTGAAACAACCTTCGTTTACCCTCCGCATAATTGGCATTTTTCCTTGTACAGAATAAACTTTGCGCCACACTTCATTATCCGTTTCTGGGTCGATTATTATTACAATCTACTAAAGTGCTACTTTCTCTAAGAAAGGTAGCTATGGATGGATATATTAAAGGGAAAGGGCAGGATCAGCTCGCACTCGGCTTTTCACAGCACTGTTCGAGTGATAAATTAGAATTTTTGAATTATGGTTTAACATGTACAGTTTATTGTTAGCATTAATAGGACTGAAATCGAAGTTCTCAGTGTTTTCGGGATCTTACGGAGTTGTCAAAGAACTCTGATTTTTTCGGCTGCTTGGGATCCCCCATCTTTGAAGCTTTAGACTTTTTTGAATAAGCATAATGAATAATCAAAAATTGTTCCATACATTTTTTATCTTACCATTTTCAGAAGTCGGCAGCCTCTCTTCGCTCGTCTGGTGCCGAGGTGTATGCTGTTGCGCTAACTGAGACGGCAAATTTTGAGAAGCTGAAAGCTTACACGGGTTCCGAGAGTAATCTTTACCTGGCTGAAAAATCCGACAAATTCATTCAAGTTAGCTTTTTCGATTTTTTTCGCGTATTGAAAATAATCGCCGCCCAATTCGTCCAATGTTATCCGTATTTTGTTAGGAAATCTGGCAATTCTATTCTGCTTGCGCACCAGCTGCTGCGTGGAGTGAACCAAGTGATGTTTTCCCCTTTCACTCTTCTATTCTTCGCGTAGCTCAAGGATTCAGAATGTGAAGGACCTGATCCCGACAAGGATTCCAAAAATTATGCCCCAGTCATTATTTCTCCAACTCAGGATGAAAGATGAGAAGAGGGTAACACTTCCTATGAATATGACCGCTGTGGAGGCACCATTCGTCTCGTCCATCCCTCTGGAACGTATTTTTGCTTTGCCCCTATTCTAGACTTCCCTCTACCACTCCCGCACATTTTCCTCAATCCGAAAATGTCTCAAAAAGCTCTCTTCATTCGACCAGTTCAGAAAAAAAGCTGAAATAACAAGGAGGTGGAATGTGGCTAAAAATATATCTGTGAAGGTTCAAACGCTAACAACAATGGCAAAAGGTTGATGCCCTTAATGAGGTCTCGTTGATTAATCGAATGTGCCTTACCGGCAACAAACTCACCATGGAGCGACTAAAATGAATTAGGCCCGATTAACCGTTTTCGGAATACGCTCATGCATTATCTCACCTTCGCAAAATCCGCAGTGAGTTGGAATGTGGATGCGGACTTATTAAATGCATATGGAAGCGGAAGAGCGGAAAAGGGTGGAGGGGGGAAGTCGCAGGAACAGAACATGTTTTCTACTCTCCTAACAGGTTCTGCCCACTAGCTAATTAGGCTCCTTAAGCTGCGTGAGAAACCGCCTTGCCTAGGCGAGGCTATTTACCGTTAATTCGCGATTGTGGGGATCGTGCGCGCGTAGTATACGGCGCTGCTCGTTGCACTATCTCCGCCCAAGTTCAACCACACTTTGAAAAGTAGCGGAGTTTGGGAAAGCTCCAATCTGCGCACCTACTCTTGCTTTTCAGTATTGAAAGCGATGTGGTCATCCCACAAACGGACAGCCTCGTCAAATTCAACTCGACACACGGAAAGCGCAGGTTCATTTTTTTATTTCTCATATCTATTTAGTTGATCCGATTCCTTTCTTAATCAATTTCGAATGCGTCCTACTAGGAAGTTTCGATTTAAGATGTGCATACGACCAAATGGATCTGCAGATTATCCTGGATGCATCATCTTCACGACGCGAGGTGAGCGCCTCTAGGATTTTGCTTTGGCCTTTGTACCCAATCGTTGTTGTTGGCTTTGGCAAGGCGAAACGAACCCTGTGTTGTTCTGACCCATTTGTCTTACATTGCATTGTATTTCTATTAATTTGGCTAGGGATTCACTGGCGGGGGAGTTCAAACCATAAAATACGAATACATTATCATTTAAGGCGCGAAAGTGCTAGCCGCTCACGCTGCGGACGCCGGCGGGCAAAAAGCTGCCTAAAACAGCTTTGATCACCAAATTGCTCTGATTAATCTGTGCTTTAGGTGTTCTTGAACAAAATCGTGGAATTCAAAAATAGGGATGGGAGACGAGTCAACCCTGATGTCGCCCATTTTGAAAAACTTAACGACCTCACCCCTCCCCTCTCACAAGGGGATCTTGATACATCTCCGTCATCCTTCGCCATCACCACCCTCCCTGCTAGTAGTCTAGTTTGTGTTTCCAGCTTCTTTCCTAAGTTTCTCTCAGGTTCCAAATCGCCAAAACCCCTTTTAAGCAATCCCCTCTCTCACAACCATGACACCCACAGCATCCACAAACGATCCCTTTCACTTTGGTTAACTTTCGTAGCAACCGCAAATAGTACCCTCTCCCTCCCGAAAACTGCAAGTACGACCCACTCATCTGGCCGGACGGTTGTCCCTGGATACGTGGTGTCCCCGTGAAGGGCATACTCCAAAATTGGCAGCAAAGTATTTCTTGAACGAAGGAACTTATAAATCTTTGAAAGAAAACAATCTTTGAAAGAAAACAGATCACAGAACCACAAAAATCGAGGTACCGTCAACCTTTCATTTGAGACGTGCTTTAAATCTGCACCTCCTCAACGGTTTCGACTCCGTGTAGAGCTGTCCTAAAATTTGGAGGGAGAGTACTTTTGAATGAGGGGGCATGATTGACAGAAGAATAGATCGTAAAAAAAACCGAAACCGGGCAAATCAAACGCCTTCCGGACTCATATAATCAGATTTTTTTCAGTGTAATTTCGGCCCCGTGAAGGGCCTTTCCAAAAATTGCAGGAGGCGAGGCCCTATTGATGACTCACCAGTGTTACCTGGGTAAGCGGACACCCGCCTAAGGCGCTCCCGGGTAGCAACCAGGACGGGGTATCACTTTGAAGGTGGCCGCGGAGGCGCACGTTATTGGTTATTGATGTGTGGGCACGGGGCCGCTCTGATGAGCGGTGCACCCAGCACAGCTCGGCCTGTCCCTGGATGTGTTAGGCGCACGACACGCACGACGGCGAGCGAGGCCGCTCTGGCAATCGCGTCGTACACCTCGCGGGGCTTGCCAGGTGTGTTTGACATTCGAGTCGCGTCCTGCTGGTCGCAGTAGCATCGGATTCGATTGGCGAATGATTCAGTTAATGATTTGCGTCAAGTGTAACGCAATGTAGTCTAGCTCTAATGTCATAAAACGAAACAAAAAAAAAAATGAAAAAAACATAAAAAAAAGAAAAAAGGAAAAACATGTACCACTACCTAGCAAATGATGGGAACTGGCTCGGATTCTGCCTGGGGCAAATGTTTTGCTCATACAGTGCGTTTCAAAAGTATGTGCACACCCTCAAAATTCACGTTTGAAAGGGAACCATGAGGTTTCGTGCTATGAAATCCTTCTCAATCGATTTCTCGTAGTCGATAACCTATCAATGGAAGCAAAGCAGATAATATCGCCTTCACTTTCGAAAAAAGTAATAACTTCGTATAGCACACTTAACAAAAGACAAAAACATAGCTGAGATTAGAAATCAGTGGGGCCTCCAGAGTTTCTAATTAGCTCAAACATCCTGTCCGGCATAATCTGAACCACGTTTGGCATAGCTGTTTCGTCGCTGTCGGCCCAAATAGCCTCTACCGCCGCCTTCAGTTCATCCGCGGTATTATACTGCCGGTTGCTAAAGTTAACGCCTTGATCAAGGGCTCCCTATAGGGTTGCAGTAAGGAGGACACACAAGCCAATCTATCGCTTCAGCACCATTTGGTTAAGGCCATTCTTTGGTAGATTGCGAAGCATCGAAAGACACGTGGTCCTGTTGCTAAAAATGCAATTTTCGCTCCGCTTCGCTAAGGAAGGGCAACAGGTGACATTGGAGCACTGCTTGGTATTCTTTACAGTTCATACGCAATAATGGAACGGCAACTTCTGAATTTCCGCTGATTGCGAAACCGCCGCAGACCCATCAACGGGCCTCTTCCGAAATTCCTTCTCGAGAGCACGAGCGACTCACGGCCAAGCCTCTCCAGTAGTAGCAAAATCCACCCGGCCCGTCAAGATCGAACTCTTTCCATGAGTTAAGATTACCTGAGGAGAGAAAGTCCATAAAAAGTTGCTTGTTTTGAAAATAGGAAATTCTCGAAAAACCGTGTCTTCGCCCGGTGTCCTATCCTATGTTGCCATGTCTGTACGAGCAGACTCCAATGTGGCTAACTTGTGCTGGGCCTTGAAGTGAGTAGCCTTTCTCAGCGTCTGTCGAGTGGTGTATTCATTTGAGCGGATGAGGGGCTTACCAGGAAATGTTTTTGACTTCCCATGGAACTTTGAAAGGAGACCTATGAACATCGATAGAGTTTCGGACGCTGAGTACAAATATGGACATTAAAACTGCTACGTGAACTTTATAAGAAAGTTACGAGCATTCAAAGTTGGCAAAAAACGTTACTGAGGCGAGCTCACCTGATGAAATCACGGATGCTTTTTGTCTGGTTTCTTGTTCTATAAGGGTTAGTGGGTGCCCTGATTACGAATTTGATACTCGTTTTTAGCGCAGAGCCACGGCGAGCGTGATTCCATCAGGTAAGCCTACCTCAGTAACGTTTTTTGCCAACTTTGAATGCTCGTAACTTTCTTATAAAGTTCACGTAGCAGTTTTAATGTCCATATTTGTAATCAGCGTTCAAGACTCTATCGATGTCATCTAGGTCTCCTTCCAAAGTTCCATGGGAAGTTCAAAGCATTTCCTGGTTAAGTGGTCATTTTCGAGGCTGGAATAAAAATCTGAGCTCGGACTGTCAATGAAGAATCCGACAGGATGTGGGCTACTCTTTTGTTGTTCTGAGCAGTCAAGGATCGTGGATGGAGCGGAGTGTGTGCTGAGTATAATTATCAGGGTGCCAGATAAATCTTCGAATGCATTAAGGAGAACGACCAAGTTATCGTGCGATTTCTAGATTGGAACGTTCATTATCATGCAGAACCTTGATCTGAGCTTGCTCATCTTCAGGAAGAAGTATGGCGCGAATTGACATGATGACGAAATGAAAACAGCAAAGTCGGATTGAAATCGGTGGAAAATTCGGCGCCAAAATCTGATCTTCTTCAAGTGTGCACATACTTTTGAAACAAAGAAAAAAATTTCATCCAAAAATTTTTCCGAAAGTGAGGCGATATTATCTGCTTTGCTTCCATTGATAGGTTATCGACTACGAGAAATCGATTGAGAAGGATTTCATAGCACGAAACCTCATGGTTCCCTTTCAAACGTGAATTTTGAGGGTGTGCACATACTTTTGAAACGCACTGTAGTCGCAATTCCTTCGTCGGTAATTTCTTACAAAGTCCGTTTCCAAATGTTCTTCATTTATATAAGTACGTGCCAATGCATAAATTTACCAGCTTTGTTCGCGGCAAAGTGGGTAATGTCCTAGAACGATATTTTTCGGGGATGCGCCATGCATCCTTCTTCCATTGAGAATTGTACTGGCGTTCGGAATGCGAGCTGTTCTACACAATGAATTGCGGGGCCAGCCGAGGTTTATGTCAGCAGGGGAGCGCTTTTATCCTTTTGGGGTAACCAAATAACCGACCACGGAGGAATGGAAGGCATGGTTGGCCTGGACGGAGTACGATCCAGGTTTTGATTCCCAAACCGTACGTGTGGTAAGCAGTGCAGCTTACCATTACACCACTGTCGCCCCATAACCAACACCCACATCGAGTAATGACAAACGAAGGTTTTTGAGAAAGATAAATACTCCTGAAATTTTGTCAGAGGTCAGGGAAATTCTCCTGCTCATAAAATCCCTACTGTCTACTACAGAAATGATAGCAACCATTCAATTTCTGCTTCTAAAGTGCACTCTAAAGGAGTAGGGTAAAGCCTGAACAGAGACAGTAAACAAGGATAGGATATAGCAGCTGGACATATTGAAAGGTGATTGAGATGGTGAGGGCGATGCGGTTTTGGTGACGTCATTGAGCATAAGAGCGTTAACGGGCAGTCTCAAATACCCCTTAACGGACTAAATGTTCAGTGACCTCATTAAAACTCTACCGTCCTCTTGCCATCGTGCTTAGTGCTTGAAGGCTTTCTAGATACTTTCGAGCCTTCTATGCTTTTATATGAATTGTTAGGCCCCTAATTCTTGCAAACGTCCGCTCCAGAGACAACAACAGCATTTCAACGGAAAAATGCTGAACGACCTCCAAGAAATTAGGTACTCAAAAGAGATTTTCAGGTGTTTGAACATCAACGTGAATGGCGTTGTCGTTGATCGAACGCCTACCTATCTCCGCCACTAGCACGAATGTTGCCGTAGGAATCATCAGCTTCACTGCTGTGCCAACAGTCAGGCTTCCACTCGGATTGGGAAGGGACAAAGCGGTAATCCGTTATTTTCATTGACACTTTTGTTTCTTTCTTTTTATTTTGTTATTATTATACTTCTCTGCCTGTTCTTTCCTTTCTTACTCACGTTTTTTGATTGTTGCAGTTAATAGTGTTGTGAGCAACAATTCGACCATTGTATGGTGGAAGCATTGTTATCGTACATATAGAATTGATAGTGGGTTGACCAGTGTGAGCTCACCTTAGCGCATTTCACGGGGTGCCAACGACGTTGAATGGAACAACAGGACCATTTTTTCTTTCCAGCGTAGCCCACGGGTGCGCTCCTGAGCAGCACGAGTTTGGATTTAAGGCCGTGGGGCGCCTTTTTAAAGCGATTTCTCCATGTTATTGCGGCACAGGGGTGAAGCATAAAACAGAGTACCGATTTCCTGAGCAGCTCTGGGAATGCCAAAAAATAATTACAAGCCATACTTAAGGTTTGGTTCCCAATGAAAGCATATTTTTGCGTTTTTGCCTGGTTTCAATTTTCTTGCACATATGTGTAAACTCATTCGCTGAAAAATTCTTATAATATGGGTGAAACTCCAGTTCGGGGGGGGGGGCACTCCATTTTTTCTCCAATACTCAAGATAAGGATTAGAGGGCTCACGACACGTAATCGACTCATTTAAAGTAGACTTCTGATAAATATTGGTGTAATGGGTGAGAAACCCTGAAACGTTTTCACATTTCCGCCTGCCATGACCTACAATACCGCCCCTAATTTTTGTTCAATCGCCGAAATGTGAGACAACTTTCCGTAGCAAAGCGTCGTTTTGCTGTAACTTTTGAAGGAATGGTCCAAATGATCTGAAAATAAGAAAAATGGATAGCCTAGATCATGCGGAATTCAATGGACTAAGGAACTCCTACTTTTGTTCAGTGCTTCAACTTCATTTTCGAGGAATTCAGTGCTTGAGTCTCTACTTGCCAATAGCAGTACCTGCGGACATCACCCTGTCGTAAACCCTCCAGTTCGATTAGGAAGTT
>MU883246.1:0-19330 GCA_036418205.1 Ostertagia ostertagi
CAATATATCTATTCCAATGATGGAATCATGCCCAGATTAGCGACTTATGATGAGAAATTACAAAGAGATGCTGATAAAGACTTAAAGTTAGCGCCTGTCAAATCCCGCCTCATCGCACGAATTTGCATGAATTATACGAATTCCGATCCACTGAGAAGATGTTAGCGTTCGCAGTTGCAGTGAACCCAGCCTATTCATTTGATTAAGAAAATTAACAATTGATTAAGAAATGGAAGTATTACGAATCGGCGTCTGCGGCGAGAAGCTTGTTTCTGAATTGAGTTGCTTTCTGGAACTCAGCTCCTATAGCAGAGAGGGAGGACTCGTTGGTACCACTTTTCTCCTTCTTTAATCCCATTAATTGTGAGTAAAGTTCAGCACTTTTTCGAGAGCCGCGGTCCAAGATCTGCAATTGCTTTCTTAATCAAATGTATGTCGACGAAAAGATCAGTATGAATCGAGATACCAGGGACCAAGCCCACCTTCCGGACCTGCTAAAGTTGGCATCATCACCTCTTTTTCCTCCTTTGTGCAGACAAGATTGCCGCAGAAAAAGCATGGTCCACTACCTTCCTGTACACAAACGATCTTTCCACAACCCATACAATTTCTTACAAGAGCATGGATTCGAGCCTGACATTTACAGGGATGACGCCCTGAAAAAAAAAACATGTAACCAAAACCACTCGTCGGGTTTATTCGGTTCCGAAAGCAGTGAATGAAATTAAAGTGTGAACCTGGAAGAAGCTGGTCACCAATGGCTGTCTCTGCCTTCACAGCCAATGTATTGCGTTGATTTGTCACTCCTCCAGCTGTCCCACCACGACTGTTGGGCTGACCTTTACGATCTTTGCGATGCCCCATAACCTCCAAAAATTCAAATAATAAATAACACACACCACCACAACAGATCCGGTCAGTAGCGAAAACGCAAGAGAAAAATGAGAGAAATCTTCGAGAAAGCTAGAACATCCACCGCTCAGAAGTATTCAGGCAAGCAGCAGCAAAATTGAATGGTCCAAATTTGCATTAGGGAATATGAAACATTAACAACTATCTTTAGGTACGTTCATAGACTGCAACTTGGGTAATTGGGAATTCGCTTGACCAGCGGTTAGCCCATTTCGTTGAGAAGACTAGGTGCACATCAATTAAATTGCTCCACTCCAGGGGATCTTGGCGACAGAGCATTCATGTGCACGATGTGTATGGATTCCTTTCAGCAGGAACGCCTACCGCCCATCACTCATCAACCGCTCAATCGCCGAATCTCTCAAGTCGCGAGCTAAGAGCGGTGGTTGCGAAGCACTACCAGCTATTTGTGTCAAGGCATTAAGCTACTGAGGGCAAGAATGAGAGTATCAGAATCGAACGACTAAGGCTCGAAATAAAGTAAGTAGATTTGTTTGGAATGGAGAGCCCAAGTTACTAGTATTACTCATCAATCGTTAACACCTTCCTCGTAGTGAAGTTCTGCTCCATGGTAACGTTGGCTCATTCGTTACACATCGCCACGTTTTCGTACACTTTATTAGTTACATGAAATGGAGTCCCTACAAATATTACAGCCTGGGATTTCCCACTCGAATATAAGGTTAAAATCGTCTACTAATATAACGTTCTGTTTGTTGGATACATACGGACAAGAACAATAAAACAAAAGAAAGATAAAGCACAAACAGTTGGAATGAATCACAACTGTATAGATAGAAGTAGCACGACGAAATCGATGAGGGAGCTCAAAATTGCCACCGGATTTTGACGAGTATAATTGTAATTAACCTCTCGATTGGCTTTAATGACTGACGTCGTCGATACTGTCACGACTTGAAAAGCTTCTATCTGGAAGCCTGAATACCTGTGTGTGAGTCCGCGGGGATTTCTCGATACATCGTGTCCAAACCATAAACTGCGTGTATCTGCAGGTCGCCGTACCATACGCAAAAGTTACGCGCAAATTACCCCACCGGCCCTCGCCTTTGCATTGTTTGGGTTGTAGGTGTTCCGGCTGTGGGTTCATTATAGCATGATGTCATTATTACGGCAAGAAACTCCAACTACTACAAAAACACCCACTCTGCCATTCCATATGACGTAGCCGTCCCAAATGAAAGGGGATACAAGAAAGGACAAAAATAAACCAATAGCTGAGGCCAAGTTAGTGCTAAAGAATTCTTGCAATGTCATGTAGTGGTTGCGGCGAGATTCTTTACCATACCAGATGTCCTATTTATGAGTATGAATTCTTTCTGCCAGGTGTAGAACTCATAAGAAGGCGGAAGGCTCAAAACCTGAGCAGGGCAGAGGGGTCTTGTCGGTTGCAGGGGAACAAAAGTGGGGTCTCATCCAGTAAGGGGGGGGGGCATAGCGATCTAGAGCATTTCAAACCATGGAAAGCACATTATTTTATTGTAGACGTTCAGGACTAAGCCCTAGAAGGGAAGGAGCCCCGGGTCCGTGAGCAATCTTGGTTTTCCCCGGGGGGACTTCCTCCCCCTCCTAGGCTTAGTCCTGACCTGCTAACTAGGTGAATATTACTTTCGTAGACGTTAATGTCATCTAGTACAAGAATACATACATTACACAAAACACCTGAAGAAATAACATAGGAAAAAAGCTGATAGCAGCTCGTAACTTTAAAGGACTCCTTGAGCCAAATTGGCATTAGAGCAGACCGTGCACCGCAATGCCCCCTCTTACCGGATGAGACCCAAAAGTGATAGTAAATGAAATGAAAATGAAAAAAAAGTAAGTAAATGAAAAAAGTAAATGGAAGCATTCGACATTTGTCCGACATTAGATCAATGCCTTAAGTGGATGCGCCGCACATTTTACATTCAAAAAGTAGTGGTATTTCGGAATGCGATTTGGTTCAGACCGACGCCACACTCGGCGACGGACATCGCTTGTCGCTTGTCGACGTCGGTCTCATACAGTGGGTTCCCAGCTGAAAGTAGTGAGACCAGCAGCGCAGCATTACTGGGTGAGGCATGTGTATGGTGGCAAAATAATTGCACACATCTTCAATACCTTCATATCCTTCGCGGACTTCTTCAATATCGACCACAATAAACAATCCGCTACATTCAAACCGGAGGTTTCGGATGCAACTCAAAGTCGGCAAATGGGGTGTGCAGCAGACTTTCACAAAATTCAATCCATGAGCGGGCATATCGCCTTGCTAGTGAATTTAATCGTTTTTAGTGGCGAAGATGACAAGCTTCCTCTAAATGCTATCTTGGATAACGTTTGGCTCAAAATTCTACTCGCCCACAGGCGAAAACCAATTGAGATAAAGAAGTAGCTACTTATGTTCATATCATCGCTGAACTAGGAGCTTGTATTCGATATGCGTTATTCTAGCTCTTCTAGTTTCTTGAAAACTTCTAGTAATTATTTCTGAGTTTCCTCGAGTAAAGGCAACCGCTCATGAGAAATACCAGAGGTTCTCTCGTCGGTGCACATGCGCGCTCCCTTCGCGGCCCGCGTCCCAAGCCCTCGATATTTTTAACCGCTCTCCCACTTGATATCCATGAGAGCTTGCCGTCTATAGTGTTTATAACTTTGTGTTCCATGTTTCCTCTGCAAAACCCCTTGCGACATTTATCCTAATCTGCCGCATCAATGTAGGCCCATTCTAACATGGCCCCTCTACCAAGGGATAAAAATAAAAGGATAAAGCATTTGCCGTTGATCAATCCCTTTTTGGGATGCGGCACGCATTCTACTTCCATTTGTACATTCGCAGTGGCGTTTGAATGCGATGTGGCCTATACAATGACTTGCGGGGGCCAGCCGATGTTCAAGTCAGTGTTTTTATCCTCCCAGACAAGTCTGGTACCAATTAACCGACCCCGGAGGGATGGAAGGCTTGGTTGGCCCGGGCGACTCACGACCCAGGATTTGATCCCGACCCGCTCGCGTGGTGAGCGCGCCACTTGTCACTACACCACTTCCGCCCCTACGAACTGGTGCTAGATACGTTTTTTGACTTATACATATTCGCAGCCACCCTTTGGCTTCCGTAACCGATCGTCCTTGGAGAGAAAGGCCGTTGTGTGTACTGCGATAGACAGTCGTTCGACGGTCTGCCGATGCATCTTTCGGATACGGTGGATCTTGCAAAGAATTGATCCGGCAGCGCGTGAGACTAGAAATCCCATTCGTTTTGATCTGGGCATTCACCAAATGAGGAATGAAATCAATGAAACCATAGAATTATATAAAAAGATAAGGCGAATCTGAAGGCGTCGAGTCTGCTTATGGGTGAGTAAATGCATTTGCTGTAGTTTACTCTGATCGCTATATTTATGTCCACCCTGTAGTGTTTTATATGGGTGTCCCCCAACAGGCGCGGCGAAGCAAGAGACGCAGACGCGGCAAAGGGACGAGTCGCAGCGCATACTGTAGCGGTTAGGCGTCAGGTTAAAGAGAGTGTACCATACTACGTCTCATATCGCACAGCACGCGCTGCAACTCGTCTCTTTGCCGCATCTGCGTCTCTTGCTTCGCCGCGCGGTGGGCCTGTTGGGGGACACAGTCCTATGCACGTCCAGACTGTCTGTACCAATTCACCGACTCCAGGAGGATGCAAGGCTTGGGATCACAACGAGCGATATAGGACTCGATCCCCGGCCGCCGCGAGGAAAACTTGGACATGACAGAAATTTTTTACGGCGATAAATGGCGCAAATATTGCCAGTACAAAACTCCTACCGAAGTGAGGACACACGTTGTTGCCGCACCAGCAGCAAAGGTTAAGGCAATAATAACGAACTTGGGTCGAGCTTGTAGCGCAGGCGCCAGGCATTTTTGCTTCGAACAAGTATGATATTCGTAATCAGGGAGTCAGACTCTCCCTTTGAGCGAACTTCTAGCGAATTCTGAAATTTTGACCTAACCTCGAAAATTTGGGCAGTCACTTACTCACCGATCCACCAATCCATTACAAAAGGCTGGCACTTGGGTAGAATAAACCTTTTAAACACTTTAATAGACAAAAATTGTGTCTGGCTTGCCCGTCTGCATCATCCAAAGATCTGCAAAGCATTATTTCCTAATACAACACCTTCTCTCCCCTTCCCCCGTCGTCCATGATTGGTCAACCCAAAAAAGTGGAGTTTGAGGAGTGGTAATCCCATCACTGCTCCGCTTTTTCTCAATTAGTTCGTCGCCTCAGATTTGGCGAAAAACTCGCTGTAAGGTAGTTTGATCCCCTGAATACGAATATCATACCTACTTGCCACGGAAAAGCATAGCACCTGCACTACGGGCACCATAGGCTTTCACAGACAAGTAGTGCTTAAGTTTAAGAGGGTCTGCTTGCAAACTCTTCGTAGATGTAGCGTCGGGCGACCGTTGATAAGACTAAACGATACAAAAGTCTCTTTTAGCCATAATGGAAAAAGGAAAAACACGATTCCAGGGAGCCAAACCCACGACCACCTGCGTGTGAAGCAACACCGCTACCCACTGCGCTACCGAAACTCATGCCGTCAAGGTCTCGGCTCTTCTTTCGATACTTCTATAATGCAGCTAACATGTGATTGCAGGTAAAACACTGAAAATCAAGGGCGGCAACAAAAACCCTCCGTAACTCCTTTCAGAGAAGAGTTCAGCAGATAGTGAAAGCAGATTTGAGTTCAGCGTCTCATGTTGCGTACTTCATTTCATTTGGCCGGGTTGGCCTAATGACCTTTCCTGGCTAGCACAGTGTTATGGCCTACGCCAGAAGCAGCGCTCATTCCAGCACCTTGAAAGCGGGACTTAAGCCTGATGCCTGGTTGTGCCCGCTTCAGGTGGCTTGCGTTAGCTACTTAAAGCAACAGTCCAGGCAGGGTTTCAACTACTTGGTCATTAGGCGGTCAAAACATGCCCCAGCCCAACTAAAGTTTATAGGAAATGTCTTTAATTTCAAAACCTACCTCTAAAATGCGCTGGAAGGGGTCGAAGTCCTCTTGGAGGGGGCGGATCACCCATAAAGAGGCGGATCGCCCAACATACGCTGTGCAGAGTCCGCGCTTGACTAGCGGTCGTTGCGGGACCGCCGCGCTGTATGAGGTCGATTCCATAAGAACGCAATTGAAGCGCTTCAATTTCGATTGCTGGCAAATAGTTATGTATTTGCAAGCATGCAGCTATTTGCCAGCAGTTGCAATTAAAGCGCATGTACTACGGGCAGGTTCGGACAACTCGTCCAACACACGTCTCCCTAAACGGCAGGGCATGTCCCTGTCTAAGCCCCAGTTGGGCGTTTTCTTCACTTTTTCTCTTTACGTTCGACCACTTTTCACCTACAACTTCCATATAGGTGCTTTTGGCCCGCAAATTCGTTCCTGGACTGTTGCTTTAAGGAACAATTAATCCACTATCTATCCAACCTCTAATTATTCTGAAAGAGAGCTATTCATCACTCGCTACTCACAGACGTCACTTTGTCGCTACTTGGCCACAACATTTTTTGGAGCATCGGTGATTCAGTTGTAGAATGCTCGCCTGCCACGCGGACGGCCAGGGTTTGTTTCGCGTCCTAACGGCGCTCAACGGCGACGACTGCGGTGTGCAATGCGCGGAGTGTGGACGATCATACAACGCGCTATTGCGCACGAACAGAGGCGGGGCTGCGGCGGCTCCAAAAAATGACGACCTCAATGACCGCGCACTGATTCTGTATCGAATTTTTCTGTTGCGTTGTCTTGTAAATTTCAATTATCAGATCAATGCCGCGGAAACTGTTCTAGTAATAGCTCAAACCCTGTGGCACCACACCCCTGAGCCGGAGCCTAAGGCATTGTTGCGTGTGTTCGGCCCACATCAAGGTGTGTAGCTTTCTGCTGTTAGGGTGAACATTTCTATCTAAACACTGAACTATCTCTAATTGTTCTGAAGGAGAGATGTATCTCTCTCATCTCCTCACAGGCGCCACCCGTCCTCCTCTAACCACCACAGCAGGAAGTCGCAGCGGAGTCCGTTCAAGCTGATAATGTCAGCTCTGTACAGTGCTCTGGTCAAACTTGAAGCTGATGCTAAACTTGTTGATGCAAGTCTTGCAGAATTACCTTTGTCGCCATACGTGAGCAGGCTACCGAATGTGCCGCCACACCTTCGATAAGGAGCCACTCAAGGAGGTGATCGTTCCCTCTAGGGACGATGAGCATCTCAGTGAACTTAAAGGAATCTTCCACGGACCATGGACCAGTGGGCGGGACCGGAAGTGGTTTTGCGACGAAATGCATGGTAGGTACGGATCCACGTTCATGGGAAGGTTTGAAGTGAATCCTGTTCACGTTCGTGCGTTCGACACGTGGATCCGTACCTACCATGCATTTCGTCACAAAAACTTCCGGTCCCGCCCACTGGTCCATGGTCCGTGGAAGATTCCTTCAACAGTTGTAGATTTTTGAACAACAGTTAGGGTCCAAAAAATTTATTTCAAAAGCTTCAAAAGAACTCAATCTCAAAAGCTTTCCAAAATTATTGCGATATTTCGGTGCCTAGCACCTTCGTCAGGCCTGAAATAGCTTTTCTTAGTGAAGCCGGACAATATACGTAATATATTGTATTGGCCCAACTCTCACGTATTTGCCTCCGTGAAACCTTCAAATTTACTCAACGAGAAATTGGATAACCTGCTCGCACCTTATTGGGAAGGCCATGCAGCGATTGGAATGCATGATATTATGTGACAATTTGAAGGATGTCACGTAGCTCTTCCTTGCTGTTTATTTCGGGTGATAAGCGTTTTATCTCAAAGGGCTTCCAGTATTTTCCTTTCCATTGTGCTCTCTATTGAGCGGTGTAGCACTTTAACTACTACTAGTATAGGGGATCTTTCTTGTGCATGTTCTTTTGCACGAGAAACCTGGAGAAACCCTTACACTAAGTGTTACACCGCTCAATAGAGAGCACAATGGAGAGGAAAATACTGGAAGCCCTTGAGATAAAAGCTTATCACCCGAAATAAACAGCAAGGAAGAGCTACGTGACATCCTTCAAATTGTCACATAATATCATGCATTCCAATCGCTGCATGGCCTTCCTAATATTTAAGGGTGCGAGCAGGGTAGGTTATCCCGATTTCTCGTTGGGTAAGTTTGAAGGTTTTACGGAGACAAACACGTGTGTCCAATATATCACGTATATCGGCTTCACTAAGAAAAGCTCTTTCAGGCCTGACGAAGGTGCTAGGCACCGAAATATAGCAATAATTTTTGGAAAGCTTTTGAAATTAAGTTCTTTTGAAGCTTTTTGAAATAATTTTTGGAGCCTCAAACTGTTGTTCAACATTTAGATACCTATGAGGCTTCTGGACAGCACCATACTGAGTTGTAGAATTGTTCTCCATAGGCATCCAAAAATGACGGTCAACTCCCAAGATTAAATACTATTATCGCGTGCGCTTCGCTGACAATGATTCCCTCGTAGTCTCCATCTGGCGGGGCAGGCTCATCCTGTATAAGCACGAATCGTTACGAAAAGAACACAATTTACGTTACTTCTTACCCAATGAATACGTTTGTTCAATCCTTGTACTCTTCCAATGTTCATTGTACTACCGAAAAGTGCCATTAAAAGAATCCCACATAACCATTCACCTAACATTAACCACCTGAATGAAAATCGGAGCTTTCACTACATCAGCACTGTAGCAGGTACCCAGATACAGTTTCACGCACTACACAGGCTGCAAAACTGAGCTCTGTCTGAGGTGGCCTAGAGCCAGATCATGAAGACCCCTGAGAGGTAAGACCACAACTTGCTGCTCTATCTTCAGCAGGCCACAACTCATAGCGAACCCGCTTCTGATGGCTGCGTCATCAAGCAGTCAACATCTTACAACAAGCAGCTATTCAATCGAGAATTCAACATCACACAGCGAGTAGCCATCAATTAAAGCAGCCTACGTCATTCACCGAGCCATCGAGTTGCCTTCACTCTCAACGAGCAGTAGCTCGTCGTCTCACTTATCGGCCGTTTGAGACGACAACTGTGATACATATTGAAACGCTATATTTTTGAACATGGGCACATATCTTGTTCACTTGTTCCCGCCTGCGCTTCGCTGCCGAGGATACCCTCTTGGCTTCACACACATTGTTACGAAAACAACACAACCTACCTTCCCGTCTGCTCAATAAACGCGTTTAAGCGGATCTCTTATACTCAATGAAATACTTATTACGTATAAGCTATTGTTATTTTGGGGATAGCACCTTCAAACAAATTAGAGAAGTACCTCAAGAGGGGAATTTTCGTCCTCTTTTGGCTAATCCAACGTTATCCGATATGGAATATAATTTTGTAAAAACTGAGAGGCTAGATAATAACAAGGTATTGTTTCTCTGAGGATTATGGATGAAACCTAAATTATACACAATCGAAACGAAATAAACTTCGAAAAATGCCTTGGTAGTGTTATAAAGGGATACTACATACAATAGAACTCATATAACGGATCATAATAGTAACTTTTTAGACATTTCAATCAAGGTGGTTGATAATAGAGCAGTACAACGAGCAAGCGAGAGATCTCGTCCAAGCCTAGGGTTACTCTAAATTCAACGTCTTCCGATTATCGCATAACAACACTAACATTTCTAATTTGAATAAAATCTTTATATATACATACAGGGGGGGGCCAATAAAAAAAAGACATTTTGTCTCCACTTCCAGATGGATTTAAGCACATTTTGCTCAATTCAGACCGAATGGTTCCAACTTATTATTAAAGAGCGCATTCCATTCTATAAGAAAATCTTCATGGTGGCCACCTACGTGGACGGCATCAGAAGAATTGCCCTGGAAACATGGTGCACTGGTCGATCTCAATGGGGTCTTCGAAGGATCGTGTACCATAACGACCCTTACTGGAAAGCTAGTTCGAGGGGATTTGCACAGTGGTAGCTAATGCCTCTAGAAAACTATCCAACATTAAATCGATTCACGAAATTGCGTAAGAGCTTCAGGCTGAAGCTCTTACGGTAGACCTCCTTGAGCCTGACGACGGTGACAGATGACGTCATATTCTGAAGACGGTGAGGGCAGTGAAGGAGGGCCTGCGTCACTTATAGAGGGACACTTAGGGAATACTCTGCTGAGGAACTCCCGTCAACGACAGCAATCTCTGCGAAGAAAAAAGAGCCGAAGTCCGACATAGGCAAAATGTCTTTTTTTTTTGGCCCCCCCCCTGTATATATATATATATATATATATATATATATATATATATATATATATATATATATATATATATATATATATATATATATATATATATATATATATATATATATATATATATATATATATATATATATATATATATATATATATATATATATATATATATATATATATATATATATATATATATATATATATATATATATATATATATATATATATATATATATATATATATATATATATATATATATATATATATATATATATATATATATATATATATATATATATATATATATATATATATATATATATATATATATATATATATATATATATATAAATTATATAATTATATAAAATTACAGGTTACGAAAGCAATACTATTAGCCAATTCAGAAGAATTTATTGTAACATTATAAGATGTATATGTAATAACACGTATATTAGCTACAAATATGGTATAGAAAACAATTAAAAAGGTTTAAAAAATTTGAAGAAAGAATTCTGGAAAACTAATCCCATGAATGGTCAGGCACTACATATTATTGTTTTGATTAGGTAAGCATGACACTCCACAGCTTGACTCTTCCTTTCTCTGTTTGAATACCTTAACAAGTTGCTACAGTTAAAAGACACCTACTTATGACATATGATCACCTCAAGGTGTATTTTATTTTAGACTAGTAGACCACCAATACTGAAAGGAAATAAGGTGCTCTAAATAGGAGATATGTCGTCGGTTTCGCGGACAACGGCTCTTTTTTCGAATTTAAAAAGCACTGGCGTGTACCTCAGCTGCTAACATTATTTTGGTTTGATTTACTACATTTCATTTCTCTCCCAAAGTTACACTTCACTCCTTCATTCACATCCTCGTTCTCCCACGTTCTTTTTTCTCTTCTTCTTCATGTAGTAATTCGCCACTGCCTTACAATCTCCTATAAATACTACCTCAATATGGGCTTCCAATCTTGATGAGAACATAGTGGTTCATCTGAGTGAAGGCGAAACGAACCACTGACTTTTTATAATAGTTTGATTATACTCCTTACTTTCGTTCACATCATCTACTTGCTTCCTTTGCTTTTCTTACTTGCACATGAGGTTAACTTGATAACGCCTACTCAATTAGATGCGAAACCGCCATCCTTTGTTTTCTGATTCTAACCAAGTATAGCGAATGTAGCAACATAACAGTAGTAGTAGCCAGCAGCAGTAACAAAGCACATGGAATAGAATAGTTCCCGGCTCAGCTGTATGCTACAATCGTTCTTCGGTGCCCATTGCTGGTATTGTTGTCATTGTTGGAGTGAAAATCAAAATTGCAAAATTCAGTGACTAATTGGTGTGGAAGAACTTAAAAGACACGTACAGGCGGAAGAAAAACCCGCCGACCGGGTTGGCGGCTACCATGATATACGCAGTGGCTATGTCCTTTTTGGATGTCTGATGGAGTTTCGTGAGCCGCACGTAGGCACAACAATAAAAAGAATATCCAGGCCGACGAATCTGCGCAGTAGAACGAGAGCTACTTCCTCGTAGCGCCTCTACTGGACGAACACCCCGCGAGCGCAGATGTGGAGATGCGCGCAGAGCTCGCTTCCTCGGCGGGATCTGACGTGCTCACTCCTTAGCAAGATCCGAGCTAGTTTTTTTCTTGTGCAGGTCAGAGCCTACGCCCGGCAGTGAAACCAAATAGTAGAAGGAAGGATGGTGACTGGTGATCGTTTTATTTTACGATTGATTAAGAGGATAACAGAATTTGCTTTAGTGCTCATGAAACTTACGAGAATGTTCCCAAGCTTGGCGAATAGCTTCAAGTGCAGCTGAAGCGTTTCGAAGAAGAGGAAACTGCAACAGCTGCAGCAAACGCTGCTGCATCGACGGCAGCAATAGCATCTTCAGTGAAAGTGAACAAAATTTCAGCTTCTGGTTATCAACTTGGATTTCTCCAGCATTGCGTTTATCAATAGAGAATAAATTCTAGGGTTCTAGATCGGGAATATCTCCGCGCCAGGTTCATTAATCACGTTGCTTGTGAGGTCAAGATGCAACAGATGGCAACGATCATTATACTCGGCTTCGAAAATGTGCTGAACTTCCAATGAAAAGACATCACATGGGTGCAGCATAGCGGACCCTGCGACGGCGCGGGACTAACGCTAGGGAGAAGAAGAAGAAGATGTAGTGGTGCAGCATGAGCTCCAGGCAATCGCTCAACCGAAGTCCGGCGAAGAGGTCAGTTGAGATTGTGTCCTCTAGTAGTGGGAGCCTCGCGAATTGTTCTGCTATAATATCTAGCGGTCAAAAGTGAAAACAAGGAAACTGTGCGTAGTGTGTAATGGTAACGTAATTTCACCGCGTATGCGCTAGTAGAATTCACCACGCTAGCGGAGCGCCTCTGCGATCACAGCAATCTCCTTAGCCGCTCCCTCACAATATCTCTCGCTCTATCAACTCGTGTTACGTCCATATCGCTGCGAGTTGCCCCGTTTTGCGCAGGAGGCTGGATGCTTCGCCTAGTGCGCCTCTGTGACGCTTTCTTGTAACCACTTGTCCAGCACATGAAAAGTGAACCTTGGGGTTGAGGCCGCACTTACGTCAAACGTTGGAATGCCGCGGTCGTATCTGTTAGAGCTAGTAGGATGATGGAGAGTCTTCTTTCATAAAAACCACTATCTACTGCCGGAATACACGAGCTACTACAACGACTGTGGTTGGTGTACTGAAATGTTAAAATGACATCTACGCGCCTTCGCACCTTAATTATATATGTAGTAGATATGTATATTGTAAAAATACCATGCTAATGCACGCATGATACTTAAGTGATTGACTGGTTATTGCATGTTAAAGTTGCCACGTCTTCATGTGCACTGGCGACAGTAGCTACTAGACACCGTAATTTAGTCCAGTTCTGATATACTATCTCCATGTGCCTCGCCCGGAGCAGAGACTGCTTCCATATATTGTTGTAGATTGTTTGTAAGATAAAGTTTCTTAAGGGAAAAAGGGGACCATCCACACCACACAAACCAAACCACTTATGGGCCGAACAAATCCCCTTATAAGAAACGTTGATGACAAAACAATCTTCCACAAGAGCACTTGGAAGGAGAGTTCACTTCACTTCCACTCACTTCCAAATAGTGCAACCAGCTCAAGAGCCTTTGGTCGCGGTGGAGCGCCTTTGGCCGCGGTGGAGCTGGACAGCTGCCGTGGGGAAGCACCACTAAGTGAGTGGAATACCATCCACTTATCACAAATCATCATCATGGCTGTCGTATCCCAGAATGCATACTGTCAGATCAAGGCGGTAAATTTGACAATAAATCAATGGTTGAACTAACACAATTTATGGGAGTCCGGCAGATACTCACTAAAGGATACAATTCACGCGAGAACGGACTGAACGAAAGGTTCAATAAGAGTATTATCGCCATGTAAGAAAAAAGGCAGATCTCTCTATATGGAGTGAGACAACCTTCGCAGATATATTAGACATAGACTCCTATAAATGAATTAGTGACAGGCTTAAAAGTAGTTCGAGACTTTGCACGAGTCCCAAAATCAAAAAGCTCGTGAGCGCATGAAAAAGTACTACGACATCTAAGAAGGTCGTGGAACGACCTTTCGCCGTAGGGGAGAGAGTGTACATGCGCGTCCCCATGGAAAAGGCTGCGTCAACCCATCCGAAGCTCGCCAATGAATGGAACGGACCCTCAGAATAATAGAAGTCAGCGATAACAGTGCCCTCATTACCTCTTTAGCTGGTGACGCTGAGCCGCTAAAGGTGCAGTTTGACCTTCTTAAGAGAGTGCCAATGGGAATTGATAATGAAACGGTACAAACTGTTTTACAGCGAAGAAAAAGGGGGAGACCTAAGAAACGTAACCGAATTCATTGTAAAGCGACTTGTTTCAGAGTCGACGTCGGGCCTCTGCAGGAAGATCCGCTGCATCTCTTCCATGCGTGTACGTGCAACATCTTCCGAGGCAAGAATCAGACCGCTCAGCCAAGTTTGTGCTCGGACCTTGTAGGATCCAAGCCCGTCAACAATATGTTCCAATTGAAAAACGTCGCGTCTATAGTGCTCCTCATCCTGGGGGGATCGACGCAAGGAGGAAGAGCTTCTCAACAAAGGACTCAAAACACTTGACAGTCTTGGGGCTAGCTCATGCGATCGCCGCTCATCGTTCAAGTTGTTACTCCTTCAGCACCGCGTTGAGAAATGCTCAAGGGAAACGCATCATTCATCCTATGCTGTTTCCCGCTTTTCCTGGATACTACATCGGCTCGTACTGTGCACAAGCAGTCGAACGTCTCGATCAGATACCGAGAGAGTAGCATGATTTACCGTGAACCCCACCATCGTCGTTCTGCCATTGCCGTTCATTCGGGCCGAGAAGGAGCTCGAGGAAAACGACAAGGTCAGCATTACGGTTTATTCGACGCTCGATGGACTAGCAGCGGAACTCAAATGCTCGTTCGATCTCTGCCGCCGTAGTACTGCTTTCGGCCTAATGATATGCCGGCCACTGTTCAGCTCAACCATGTGGTACAGGCGGTGGAGTGCCATCTACAATGTGGAGGAATTTTGGACACGTATCCGCCGCCGAAGAGACGAAGAGACGTAGTGAAATGTGGCATGCAGTGAAGAAAGTCTGCGCCGAGGTGGTGAGGTACTCACAGGACCCGCCCGAGGATTCGATGCTGATGGAATCATTTGACACCAACGATCCACTGGAGTACCAGCATAGAGCCTGCCATGTCAGCCTATCGACGGGTGGCAATGAAGGGTTCCCTGGGAGATAGCGGTCTTTTCTTAATCAAGCAAGAATTCACCATGAGAAGTTTTTCGTTTGCCAACTTTTCCGGGTGGAGAAGGAAAAAGAGATTTGACCGAGTAAAGAGCGGAGGACCGAAGCAGAACAAACAAAGGCCGCAGCTTAAGAAGAAGCAAAGATGTCGAAGCCTCATGGAAAGTACATCTCCCGATGTTCAAGATAACGCTCCTGTTATTGCACGTGATGATGCAGGAAAGGGAAAGAAAGAAGTAAGTGCTGTCAGGAAGTCAGTTCCCAGAAGGGGGTTTGTGAGACATATGATGTTTATGCACGTGTGTGAACCTTGAAGGAATCTTGCGCGGAAAATTCTTGCACTCTTTCCTAACATGAATATGTCAGTTGTGATCACTGGAAATAGCACACAAAGTTTCACGCATGAAGATTCGGTTTCTGAAGAGAAACAAACGTACAAAAACTACACGTTATGGACCATCGAAGGACCAGGAGGCAGAGCCAGGCGAGGCATGGAAAGAAGACGGCGTTTGGCCGGCTACGTACCAGGCGACGCAATGAGAGAATCGGGTTAAAGCGCGCGATTTCGGAGAGTGGAGACAAATCGATCGATGGAATAGGATGGAGTAGAAGTGTAAGATGTGAATGCAACGAAGCAGAAGGCCAGAAAGAGCTTCTAGTGAATGCACTCCAAGAACCAAGTTTGAGCATCCCCGTCGCCAGCATTCGTGAAAGACGTCCGTGGGCAATTCGAACGCGTAGCAGCCTTTTCGAGTTTTCGAATTTCTAATCAAAACGAAAGCAATACTTCAGTTCTTTTCACTATTATCGTGGATAATGAGTCTCAAGCCAGTGATTTATGGCTGAAATAGAATCATGATTTTTCCGCGCAAGATTCCTTTAAGTGATTGACTGGTCATTGCATGTTAAAGTTGCCGCGCGGCGCTGATACTAGTTACTGCGACAACCGTAGTTAGTTTAGTTTTAATCTGCTAACCTCGTGTGTTGTCGTCCGGAGCAGAGACTCCTCCTATATCGATTCCTCGACCATCGATATCCAACCGATAGATTCATTGTAGTTCATTGTAATGTGATAAGACGTTCATGTTTGTTTATAATGATGTTCCAAAACAACCAGGCTATAAAAGCCCTTATGGCTAGTAGGATTCACTTTGTGTTCTTGTTCTACATCCTTCGTCTGGTCGTCATCTCCTGTACGACTCAATAAACTGTTCAACTATCACGACGTTCCTGCATTGCTGCTATTATACGCCACTGAACCACCACACATCGACTAAACCTACATTCATCGACGGTACCTCTATAGCTCCCATATATTGTTGTATGGTCGTCTTGTAAGAAAAAGTTCCTTAAGGGAGAAAGGGGACCAACCACACCACACAAACCAAATCACTATACATCTGAAAAAAAAACATTGTCCTCGATATGAATATGATTTTAAGTGTCAACACCAACTTCCATTTCGAAAACACAAAAATTTTATTTTCATTTTTCAGAAAAGGGCCACTTTGCCGATTGTGCAAAAATATAAATCCACCCCATGTTTCTCGGTTGAACTTCATTGTTATTTGGCGTAACTGTCAGGTTGTTTCCACTTCCTCTTTTTAGGTGATGACGAAAGTAACACCGCTGTAGGACTTTGGAAGAAGGCAAAGCGTGGCAAAGCGTGGCAAAGCACGGCTAGAATCAAGCGCGGCTTGACCGCGCTGATTCTAGCCCCTTTTATGTAATTACTAAGCATTTCGCCATTTCACCTATATGGAATCCAAAAGAGACCTGTACATGTTAGGGTGTTGGCGGCTGGTTTAGGTCGATGGACAGAGGAAAATGGAGTCGACGTGCGAATGGTCAGGAAGATAAGGAAGGCGAAGATAGGATCACATGGGATATAAAGAGGACAGTATGTGACAATAAACAGTTCACATTGCAGTGTCTCTGACGTCCAACTAGCGATCAGGATGACATACCTATATGGAACCCGCCACGCTATGAAGGGCCACGAAGAAGCTCGGTGGGCACGAGCCCTGAGCCGACGTTTTCGAGAAGGCGCCATGAAGAAGTACCTGTGGAATCCACGACTTCTGAGGCCGTTGCAGCCATGAAAGGAAGTGGTAGCGAGACTTTATAAAATTATAAATGTTGATGATAATAAAGATGGTGTTGTCATTGTTGTTGTGTGGGATGGAAAGGGATGCTTGGAGTAGGTAGAGTGACCTGACGGTCACTACGGGGGGATGTTATGGTGTTGGCGGCTGGTTTAGGTCGATGGACAGAGGAAAATGGAGTCGACGTGCGAATGGTCAGGAAGATAAGGAAGGCGAAGATAGGATCACATGGGATATAAAGAGGACAGTATGTGACAATAAACAGTTCACATTGCAGTGTCTCTGACGTCCAACTAGCGATCAGGATGACATACCTATATGGAACCCGCCACGCTATGAAGGGCCACGAAGAAGCTCGGTGGGCACGAGCCCTGAGCCGACGTTTTCGAGAAGGCGCCATGAAGAAGTACCTGTGGAATCCACGACTTCTGAGGCCGTTGCAGCCATGAAAGGAAGTGGTAGCGAGACTTTATAAAATTATAAATGTTGATGATAATAAAGATGGTGTTGTTTCACGTTTCCTAAAATCTGTGACTGAACCGGCCGGAGCGGGGTGACATTGGTTGTGTGGTACCATTTACTGCCTGTCCTCACTTCCCTTACTGTTTTACTTGTTCATTACGAGTTTTTCATCTCTGTCAAACACATCTGGAGAAAAAAAAACTGAGAGAAATGCAGACAGACTGTAAAAAGTATCGGGTAGAAAGCTAAACTTGATGCAGCCGGCTCAGCATGCAACGCTAAGTTTCATTGAAGATCACTCCTTTATAGGTCAATCAGTGACTTTACTATGAAAACCTGGTGTATGGGTTTGATGTTGACGTAGTTTTGATGTAATGTAATCTTTTATTGGTGTTTTGATGATGTTTTGTCTGATGTTAACGCTTTTGTGACTTATTGCTGTCAAACAGGAAACTATATTGTTCTTTGACTGGCGCAATTCGCATGGAAAAATTTGACCTCGGCGACCTATCATGCCTCAAAGCTGGCGGGTCCGGCGATCTCCGCCCACCGATCATCTGATCACTCGCCGTAGTTCAATACGTGGCGAGTGATTAGATAGCTGAGAGAGCGTAGTGTTGAAGAGGGCACAGCGATGAGAGTCGCATCAATGCTCAAATCAACGGGCAAGGAAGGGGTCCCATTTCTCGGGTTCTGGGCCGTTTCTCATGGTTCTTCCTTCTTTCGTGTACCACTCACCATCCCTAGGTTAATTTGAAATTTCCATCGTAAATTCGTCCTTAATTGCTCGCCTTGAACAGAAGTTAGAGAATTTCATGCTTGTAACCGTCTTTCTTGAGGAGTGTGCCAACAGTACGTAGCATAAAAATGCGCTCGATATCAGATTTGGCGACAAAACGGTGGATTGAGCGAGCTGGATACCAGCGAGATATTGCTCCTGAACTCGGAAATCCATTCCCTTCAAATCCAGATCTATTGGTGCGAGCAGAAAGCTTACCGTACTTCTCAATGGTCTTCATCAAAAGTTCCGTGAATGTTCTGAACCGCCTTGCAATACAACACAATCAATCAGCCCGAACCACAGAGTTATTTGACCTGTTTTTTGTTTGTTAACTGCTGTTTTTGGCCGCAGTTCGCCTTGCGAATGTTTCACAAGAATGCTGGGTTGTGAACAAAACTTTCGCCCCAGGCGGGACTAGAACCCGCAAAGCGAGAGGTGCGGGTTCTAGTCCCGCCTGGGGCGAAAGTTTTGTTCACAACCCGGCATTTTTGGATTGTTTTTCAAGCGTTCAATGGATTGTCCATGCTCGATGTGGAACAGTTTCATGTGACGAACCTTAAAAACTGAACGCGAGGTTACCGAAATAAATATACAGAATATATGTAAATCAAAAACTCCTGGTGTTTATAATCAAGAGTTGTGAGCGACTCGCTCTTGTAACTGTAATTTTTGTAACCTCTATGATCTTTGTCCGGGCCAACAAAGCCTTCCATCCCTCCGGGGTCGGTTAATTGGTACCAGACTTGTCTGGGAGGATAAAAACACTGACTTGTACATCGGCTGGCCCCCGCAAGTCATTGTATAGGCCACATCGCATTCAAACGCCACTACGAATGTACAAATGGAAGTAGAATGCGTGCCGCATCCCAAAAAGGGATTGATCAACGGCTTCATCCTTTATTTTTATCCTTTTGATCTCCTTTTGCATTCTCTTGTAATTATGTTATTGCTTCTACTATGCATTAGTTCTGTTT
>MU883247.1:0-14610 GCA_036418205.1 Ostertagia ostertagi
CAGGACTCACACGACGTAATCGACTCATTTAAAGTAGACTTCTGATAAATATTGGTGTAATGGGTGAGAAACCCTGAAACGTTTTCACATTTCCGCCTGCCATGACCCAAGGGAACGGTCCTGGACCAGGAGAAAGGACACCTCCGCAAAGGGCTAAGGGTGCAGGAGCTCCAGGGTGGATCACCTGTGCAGAAAAGTGGATGGGATGTGGGCAGGTAGTGTGGAATGTAGGACATCCACCGGTCCTTATCAAAAGTACGCTCGAAATGAGTCGTTCACTTATTATCTTATCCGTAGTGTTCGATAGCCCAAAGAACTGCTCTCTAGTACTACGGATAAGATAGCAATGGAGTGCCCCCCCCCCCCCCCCCCGAACTGGAGTTTCACCGACAAAATCATTACTTTGGAACGGAGCTTAGTCGTGAAAAAACAGGGTAGTAAAGGGATCTCCTAAGACCTGTATAGGATACCGACCAATTCCTCGACACTTCCCTGTCATATGTTTCTCATCGACCGTAGATTTTATGATAGCTCATGCACTCGAAGTCCCGTCTGGAAGCACATCGTTAATTGACTGTAAAGCTATTCCGAGTTGAATAATAAGTTCGAGATGAACCACAAACATATATCTTAATCCTCGTTCCTTTTCGTCAACTCAACGAAATTCGCCGCCCGATTATGGTATGCCGTGTTCCAATATACGTTGTGAACGTGCTCGTTTGAGAAAATTCGGTGCTTTTCTTTCCCTCTGGTTTTCTATTTTCGAAAGTGCGCTGCCGCTGAAGCAGAAAGGGTCAAGTTAGCTATGAAGCACGACTTTCAGTCGAAATCAAAATGTCATTCATAAAAGGGTCAGCCGTCAAGTTGGGACAAATTTTGAAATTGGGCAGCCTTCTTCCAAATTCCCCTTCCACATACGACCCCTACAGTGTCGTTGAACCCAGTTCATCCTGGCACAGTTGGAGACCTCGCCCCAAAACACCAATGTGCAATATAACTGTTGAATCCATGCAACTTTAGAGATCTCTTCAAAATTCGCAAAAAAATCAGCTTCTCCTCCTTATGTCTATAAATACGAGCCTTGTCTCCAGATACAAACTCCTCGCTTGGCAAGTTCCAACGAACAGTTGGCCCTGGTTCTAGCGCGTACAGCCCCAGCAAGAATTTTTTGCGAGCTGGCCGACTTATCATTCCATGTACCAACAACCCAAACCCGGAGAAACAGAAGGCCTGCTTGACGTGGACAAGACTTGATATCGAACCATAGTAGCAGAATACTTGTCACTCTTTCACTATTTTCCGCGGGCAAAACGAAATTTTACAGCTAATTCCGGGTACCGACAGGAGGCCCGTCGCGCGGCAACAAGGCAGAGTCAGCGGACGAGTCGCAGCGCGTACTGTAGTGATTTCGCGTCAAGTTAAATAGAATGTACCATTGTACGTCCTACATCGCACAGCACGCGCTGCGACTCGTCCACTGACTTGCCGCACGACGGGCCTCCTGTCGGGTACCCACTAATTCTATCATAACAAATCTTCAGGAAATAAGTGGAGGCGAGGTGCAATAATTCATAGGGAATACAGTAATCCTGATATTTTTACGGGAGAAGGAGTTCTGAAGTCGCTGGAACATTTCTTTTGTGCAAAAGGGAAAACGATTAGTAGATTTTCAAAGCGTTTACAATAAAAAATCGTCCATCGTGGTTTTGAATGCGCTGGGCGTTCTGCAGCGAGATGCCTCCTTCCCTTGGTTCGGATGGACCCTCTTCCGTTCTTGCCTTTTTGCCCTTCGACTCTGCATGCGGTACCTCTACCGGCAAAAAGCCCTGGAATGCGGTAACCTTTACCAAATCAACCGGCCTGCTGTCTCAAAGTTCAAAATTGGGCGGGGAAGGGGAGGAGGTGATGGTGATGTATTTAGGGTCGGAGAATACCAAAAGATCTAAAAAGCAGGCGTCGTTTGGTGGAAAATGTTGCGGTCTTGGACCGCGGCGGGGGTTCCGACGCCTTTCCGGAAATACTTAGAATTTAGAAAAACTCCAAAAAGTAAGGATAGAGGGGTTGAAATTAGACAACCTTCAATTAGACTTACTTATCCCCTCACCACCCGTCCGATCGATCCCCAGAGATATAAGCTGTGGACTGCTCAGAGAAATCGAATACGGCAGTCATGTCCTTGTGAGGGGGTGGGGGGCATCCAAGTGCGTGAGCCAATTTTAGTGTGCTTGGGACTAAGCGAGAGAAGCATCATGGGAGAGCCAGGCAGCCAACTTGTGTATCTCCCTGCCGCACCTCCCCTTATCGTTAGTTGGCTTAGTCCTAATCTCATCTACCATCGGCCCTGTTTCTGATGTCCTCCCCCCTTCCCCCCAAAGGACATGAGAGCCTCGAATACCATAGAAGCAGCGATAATGAGGAAGGTGGTGGTCGATGGTCGTAAACACTTGGTAAAGGACCAACGTTAATGCTGACCCTACTTCAACTGCTCAAAGACGGCTCAACCGCTGAGGATATAGCGTCAAATATGGTGTAGAGTACGTAATCCACAGGATCCAAACATTATAAGCGACGCCAACTTTTGTGTGAACCGTTTTCGTCGTACACTTTTTGAAGTGCAATACGGTAATCGTCGCGTGATTTTTTTAATGGGTGGTCGGCCGACAGGGTCCACTTCTCAGTTTGGTCGGCTTCTCACGTTTTTCGCGAAACTTCTTGAGTGGGGGCGGTGGGCGGCAGTTGGCACAGATGTCGACGCCTGTCAGCTGTGACTGGCACGCCCTCGTGGTGTGTGATAACCCCTCCATCGGCCTGAAAATCTCATAAACGCGATCGGTATTGTTCTCTCTGCTCCTCGTATCCTTAAAGTCCGTACCATGTCAATCGATAATTCATCAAATGGAATCGCACAGAAAGTGCATCATTGCTGAGGAGATGGTGCTGCATAATTCATTTCAGAATGTATTCCATTGATTGCTCGTTTTTCGAAAACATCTTGTGTCTGTTCCTGTACTCATGTCTAGGTATCGGAGTGCTCTCATTTGCTAGAGCGCTCTGGAATGTTACATTTATCGTTCTGTTTACTGTTCGCATTCCTATGTTGTTCCTATGTTTTGAAGTTCCAAGTGCAAGTTTTCGCGCTTTCAGTCGGATGACTGAGTGCTCCTGATGACATTCTCTAGACGTCGCTTTCGTACAGTATTACTGGCGGTATTTTTAGCATTCAATCTACGAAGTTGTTTCAGTGGATGAATCACTGTTCCGCCTGCTTCGTGCCTAATGTTTGCGAAGTGATGCTATCGTTTCGAAGGTAGAGCGCGTTCGGCGGCCATTTCTCTGATTCGTTTGCCTGTAGTTTCGAAAAGGTGTCATTTTACTATGGAACATCGTGCGAAGCGCAACTTTGAGCAGATTTGCGAAATCCATTAATAGTTTTCTTGATTGGCTTAAAAAAACCAAAAGTCGGAAATTTCTCGAATAGTCAGCAATTTAGCAAATCTCATTGAAAATCAAATCTCATCTTGAAAAATTTCTCGAATAGTCAGCAATTTAGCAATTCTCATCTTGGCCATTCATTGCATTAGAAAATAGTCCATGCACGCTGAATGTTTTCTCATTTCGACGACCGTTTCGGTTACAACCGTGGGCGCAATGTAGCTCCGAGGAGGGGAGGGCTGACGGATACTTGCTCACAAGGAAAGGATGGTAGGTCGAAGTGGCCGTATAAAATGAGATGTATACCACCTGATGCGTCTCTAGACGCTGATTCCAAATCTGCCTTCCAAATCTGCTAAACGGTGAAGCGTAATAGCTCAGTGGTGATGGTCCGGGGTGGCAGGTAAAAGCTCGTAGGATCGGTTCCTTTGCAAGTTTGTTGCTTTGCTTTTGTCCGCAACACTTCTAGAGACAAAAGCAAAGCAACCAATTGCAAAGGAACCGATCCTACGAGCTTTTACCTGCCACCCCGGACCATCACCACTGAGCTATTACGCTTCATAACTCCGTTCGGAGAGTCGTTTAGCAGATTTGGAAGGCAGATTTGGAATCAGCGTCTGGAGACGCATCAGGAGGTATACATTTCATTTCAAACGGCCACTTCGAAGACTTACATCTTCCTGGTCAGCCCTTTTAAACGCCGCTCCGTTCATCTTCGTGGGTCTCCGGGGGGGGGGGGAGGCCTGTAACATAGCGTCAGATTCACGAAAACTCTCAGTTTTGAGACTAAGTGGAGGAGAAGTGGGAATTCGAGTTGCGTAAGCAATTTCATCCGCTCCGGAATTCGTCCCTTTGCGTTAGGCTAACAAGAGAGGTTTTCAGGGCAAGGTGCGCTTTTTCAAAACGGTTTTGTGCATATTGTAGGGACGCATGTAGGGAACGCAAAACCATGTTTCATTTTCGCTGAACGGTTATAGCAGTACCAAAAAAGAAGCATAAGGTACTGTTAAGGGTTCGATCCCCCGTGGCGACTAAATTTTGCATTTGGGTTGGCGCCTACGGTTTGGTGCCAAATTCGCGCTAAATATCAAAATCAGATGTCAAATTCTATCGTCAGAACCATTTTGAAGCCAACAAGTGGCCGCCAACCTTGATTGCAAAATTTAGTCGCCGGGGGATTGAACCATCAAGAGTATTATTCACCACTTTTTTGGTACTACTAAAACCGTTCAGCGAAAACGAAACATGGTTTTGTGGTCCATACATGCGTCCCTACAACATGTACTAAACCGTTTCCAAAAAGCGCACCTTGCCCTGAAAGACCTCCCTTGTAAGTCCTAGTGGCCTTCGACTGAGTGCCTCCCTCCGGAGGTACATTGCGCCCATACGTGCTTATTAGTAATGTTTGAGCTGCTTTTAGTTCTTTGGATTGTCACAGTTCTGGACTATGGGTATAGTACATTTCCCTAAGGAAATTTGAGGAAGAACTTGTTATATTGAGCGCTTATGCCTTCTCAACACTGCCTATTTTGTTTCATTACATCCTCTTGTATTCAGAATCAGAATCTTCTGAGTATTTTTTGTAGTCGTCGAATTCGTGTTTTCATACTTCCATCAGTTTTCATTGCGTCGCTTCGTAACTATTTACTCTTTCATAGGTAGACATGAGTGCCAAGAAATGTGCTCGTGAGGAATGCGGGAAAACAGTGTATCCGATAGAAGAGCTGAAGTGCTTAGATAAAGTTTGTTTTGTCAATAACTAAATGTGTTCCCATGATATTTGTAGATATAAAAATGCTTTTAGGTTTGGCATAAAGGGTGTTTTAAATGCACAGTATGTGGAATGACTCTAAGCATGAAGAACTACAAGGGCTACGACAAAAAGCCTTATTGCGAGCCGTTCGTTATTACATTCTCTTCTTTTTTTTTTTTTTTTTTTTTTTACGCTTTCAAAATCGAAGTTGTTTTTAGGCACTATCCCAAGACTGTGGCCTCTGTCGTAATGGATACACCTGAAATGAGACGTGTTGCAGAAAATACCAAGAATCAAAGTCAAGTTAGTGTGTGATAATTTTTGTCCTACCCACTAGTAATCAGCGTCACGAAACCATTTAATGGCGTATTCGGTGAAACGAAGCATCGGTTGGCAATAATGGGTTTGCGCCGAACGATTTTGTGTTATCTCCTGGGTTTTCCGAGGAAATCATCAAGGTCTGGCGTCTTACAGCGCAATTGTTACAGCATCGTAGAAGCATCGAGCAATGGGGGTAGATCGATTGAGCCTTCAAGCATCCGCATTATTATGAATGCTACTTATAGAAGTTGGGCCTCTTCATCAGGTGAATATGTGGCAGGTTATAAAAGGTGTCTTTTACGTTCTTGATCCACACAGTGTAGATTATTGCGGAGCAAGGTATAGCACGCTTCGGCAGGTCTAATTTTTCAAAAGCCTCAATGTAAGTAAATTACTGCCCTTCCCCACCCCTCAATCATTGAAACCTTAGAGGCACTTTCCTAGGGGACTAACTTTTGTCTAATATTCGTCTCTTCGCCTCCTCCCAGCTTCTTTTCGTAATCCTTTTATTCATGCCTTCCATGAGGGTTTTGCACATCATCCGTTGAGCGCAGACATCGTTGCTTATATGTTTGAGAAAATAATAAAAGGGGAACTGTGAGAAATAGCGTTTTTAAGTCTGCTTCGTCGTGACCTGTGGTATTCCAATATTAGGACCGCTTGCATGCCCAGCACGCTTTCTGGTAGTAGGCAGTCGTAGTAGATGTGAAGCTAAAGGATGTAAACCGTAGGGGTTGTTTCAGAGCAGGCTTTGTGGAACACCGGCTCTTTGATGTTTTGTGAGGCAGCGAATAGGCACCTCGTCACGTTAATTAATTTTTTTTTCAGTACAGATGAATTCTCAATAAGTTGATTTAGACTGCATGCATTTGGTAGAAGAATGTCGGCAAAATTAGTTTAGCAAAAAAAATCCTTGCATCATCGCTTTAGTCAGCTGCAGGCAAGCGGTGCCGAATATTCTACAGCTAGAAACCGATATTAACACCTGTTACCTTCCTTCTGGTTTTTCTGTAGATGTCATGTGGCTTGTTTCAGGTGCAGTATCACGCCGCCTATGAAAAAACCAAAGGAACCAAGATTGAAGTAGCAGATGATCCGGAAATGGAGCGTCACAGAAAAAACATGCAGGTAAAATGCGTTGCAATGGAAAATGAAAGAAAATTGCTAAAAAAAACAAGAGGCAGTGTTATCAGCTTCATACGCACATGTGATATTCAGTAGTGATGTGCGAGTCTTACATGGAATTCCTGACCAACGTAAAATTCAAAAAATTAAACAATAATTTCAAGCAAAGAGCAAAAAGTAAACCAGTGTAGATTTTCTTCTGTTCGTTTGTAGGTTCTTTGTTCTTCGTAGACGTTTCGTTTTCTGTTACATATGTGTAACTAATATTGGAAGGCGAACTCTGAGATTTAAACATAATCGTAGGCTCCCCCACTTTCTTCACACTTTGGGGCGCGGACGAGTCGGTAGTGCCCGCGAACTGTGCGGGTAAATTTGAAAACGCTCCATCAGCACAGTTCGCGGGCACTATCAACTCGTCCGCGCCCCGAAGTGTGAAGAAAGTGGGGGAGCCATAACCGTATAGTACGGCACAGAATAAGACTATGCGCGTTTTATTTGAAGAAGGGTATGCGGATTCTTTATCTTACATGCTACTCACCTCGAGGTTGCCATTTACTACTGCCAATACACCGGTGCCGAAAAAATCCCCAAGAAGCGTTTCGAAGAAATCAATGAAATACACTTCAGAAGATCATTTATGGTGTAATTTTTTATATAGGTTTGACTGAGTATTTCTATTTTTAGGCACAATCACAAGTCGCCTATACTGGAGAATTGGATAAAAGGAAAAGAATGGAAGAAGTTCGTCCGACTTACGTGCCAGCAGAAGCTTCTGGTTAGTGCAGTTTTTAACATCTCAACTTCACAGAGGAGATGAACGTCAATTAGAACGATTTATGAAATTCTGCTATGTTTCTATTTATATTTACATAAGTGAAGATTGTATTGCATATACTGTGCATTCTGCTGATGTCTGTTAACATATGAAACACTTTGGAATAATAGCAAAGCTCAAAGGAACGCAAGGTCTGTCAAGAATACTCCTCTGTTCAGGCAAATCAAAAGAGGCAAAAGAGGAAAAACTACTGTTGCAGGGACGGCACAATCTAAAAAGAGGCCAAAAGAGGACAAAAACCGAAATTACAGCAGTAGACGGAAAAACACCCAAAAAGTGCACAAGTGCGTCAAGCAGCTCCAACCGAAAGGATCGTAAGCTGCAAGCAGTCAAGAGCATCCAAATGAAGCTTATGAAAAAATGCTATATATATCCATTGCAATACCCGCTTATTTCGCTGCTTCATGAAGTTTTACTAGGCTTAAAGATCTTGTGAAGATGCATTTAATCTTGTAGTTGGCTTACTTGGCTTAAGTTCTTGCTTTATAGCATGCTAGTCAGTCGTTCTCAGTAATGGATGCTATTTTGGCGTCAGCCGTTCTATGGTGAGCCCAGTTTGCGTTTGCTCATTTCCTCACTGCTCAAATGTGTCATGCTTGCACCCCTATATAAGCAGCTTCTAATTCTCGTTTAGTGTTGCAGCATACAAAGTAGGTTGGAATTTCAAACATTGAAACAGTTAAAGTCGACTTGACAATTTGGGTGGGAGAGCAGTGTAATAAAAAACATTCGCAAAAATATGTTCAGCGCACTGAGGAAGAATGCAGCTACATTGAATGATATCCTAGATATCTGCGTATAATTATTGGATTCTTAGCTTTAGGGTTTTTATTATCGATTAATTCGAGCGCGAAAATACCATGGAACATGATTGCGTTTTTTGAAGTCGAAAACCAAATCCTTTAGTCTTCACATCAATTCTGGAATAGTTCTTTTTATCAGTCTAGGACCCTTTCCCACCGTATTTGTAGACATTTTCAACGTTCTTATCACTTTTTGGAACTTCCTGAATCACTTCTGAGCAATCTGGAAGATGATATCCTTCATCAGCCACAATGCATTTCTACTTGACTGGCTGCAAATTCACACCTGAAAGCGCGCTTTGTGAAAGCAGATGCCATTTTTCTATGAATCCCCTTCTTTTCTTATATACAAAATTGACGATGCGAAAGTTATCAAAAAAGTGAATTTTTGAGAACAGTAAACGGCGTGGTGATCGGATATAGAAAACAAAGTGTCTGAGAACAAAAAAAAAACAAGAAAGTGTTCCATTACTAGTTATTTTATATTTTTATGTAGTCACGCAAACAGTTACGCGCTACACAGATTTGTCAAGCATATAAGAGGTTATTAAGCTTACAAGCTTGTTCTTTAGTTCAAGAAAATTCAGATTTTCCGCAAGTGTCCATTATTTCTCTGAGTAGCATGTAATGGATTACTAACTTACAAGTCTGCGCTAGGTATTTCACATAATTCCGGCGTTGGATTTGAAAATATTATTAAAGAACAATGCGGTAGGCACCGCTAAAGATTGATGTCAAGTTGTCGGAATTCGTGAAGACGGCCTGGTCAGCAAAAAGCACTGCAACAAACCCGTGTCATGAAGGTCAGCGTGAGGCCTGGCCTTCATAATGCACAATTTAATTCACTAATATAGTTAGTTTTTGTTTTATAATAATTTTTTCAATAGTATGAGACGGTGCAGTTCATTACTGTGAAGTAGAATTTCATGTCCTTCACCTGTAGTTTCCGAGCTGTCAGCTGCAAACTTTGCTATCTATTAGTGTGGCCCTTTAGTCGCGTTCATACTCATCGTTCGAGAGGGTAGGATAGGAAAATGGTAGAAGAAACCAACTTCTCACGAGATCTTCTACTCCTCTCTCTTTATCAATGCGTATTTTTTGCCGACTTCTCGTTTCTCCCTATCCCAAAACGGCTGAGTCAATGAACATGCAACACTTGAATTCGACCCACTGGTAGCGATAGCTTAGCTGATCATGGATTCAAAACTCATCGCGGGTAAATGATCTGTAGCTATGTAAGCTTGATATACGGAGAGTAAGTCTTTTTCTATTAACTTCTTGTAATGTCTTCGGACGAGCTTCCTCCAAATGGTGCGGAGTTACGGACCGATGTCGTGGCGTGGTACTAGTACATACTCGTCAGTAAATAGATTACTTCCTACGGAATGTCGTTTTATCTGGCGGCTGAGCAGAGGTGTTGGTGCGCTCGACCATTACAGAAGAATGCGTGTTCCATTCCCGATTCGGAAGGAACCATATACTAATCGCATCCCAACGCGCCTGGGCATCAAGTCGAACGATTAATTTTACGTCGAACTGATAAGCGAGCTTGCTCCCACGGCATGTATGATTTTGTGAGAGAGCAAGTGCTTATTTATTTCCAACAGGTTGTGTGCTTTGTACTGAGATGTCAGGCCAGACTTTCGAAAACGTGACGCACCGTACGTATGTAACTTGCATAGCTTGTATTCATAGATGCTCATATTTGTTGAGCTAACACGCGTTGTATTCTGGTGTGTTTCCTTTTAGTCTGCTAGGCTGCAGAGACTGAGATTCTCAGCGCAGACAGGCGTATGCCCGGCACAAACGGTCGTCGTGCGCAGCATAGCTGATTATGATCAGCCTTATTGACGACGGAAACCTGGAGTCATCCTGCAGCCAGCGAAAGCAAGACATGAACGACGCAAAACCAGTGAGTGCTGAGCGTAGCACTGCCTGACAGATTTGGCCTTTGTCTTTTGCATCTCTTTGTAAGCTTCAAGTGTCTGCTAACCTCCCGACACGCTTTACACTACTTTGTTTCAACAGCTATTATCCCCAGTCGCAAAACTCTTTTTGCGCGTAAAAGAAACAGGTGCCTGAGTCTACGAAAATACGTCGAATGTTAACCTGCCAACTTGGCTACCTGCGGCACGTAGAGCTTGATCAGCCAGAGTTGAGCAGGTCTACAGCTGAACACGAGAGAACTGGCGATAAATGCGGGGGATAAAGGCGATAACGGACGATAAGTCGGAAAGCAGACAGAATTGTATGCCAACATATCACAGCCACGTGTTTGCTATTGCTGAGTAATGGGACAATGGTACACGATTCGCCGTACCAGTTTACAGGAGCCATTCTCTCATTGCACATGTGTCGCAGAAGATGTAATATAACGCAATGATGCACCAGGTTGAGTTGCTCGATGGCGGAGTAGGCGGACTTCCCTAAAGTGGCCAGGCGTGATCCACAATCTAGGTGGCTAGACAATTGTTATGGTTCACGTTGCGGGTGTGGGAATTGCGCTGAAAAATACAACGAAGACCCCTGCAGGGATATCCGTCATACCCCAGAGCCTGTAAGGAATACCCAACTTAGTGTAACTCTTTATTGTCGCTATGTGTATGGAGGTATCCCTACTTCTCACGGCCTGGCCTGGTTGGAAAGCATGCATCCTACGGAATACGCTACATACGCTACATATTGCATAGCAGTCAGTGGTGGTACTCCTTATTATTGGCATATTTGTGGCAGCTGCCAAACGCAAACGTGCAGCTATTATTGTTTGTGGTTGCAGCCACATGTGTGTACCTCCCTTTCAGAAAACGAGAAAGCGTCGGGTGCAGACCATACACCACAAGTGACGACGGCCTCCACAAAATGTAAATGTTTTCTGCCAATGAAATGATTAGCCTGTTGCAGTTGTATTCTATCAGTTGTCACTAATTACAACTATCATTTACCAAAAATCAGCTATCACTATGAACCACTACTAACCAGATTTACTTGGAGGCCGTCGTCACTTGTGGTGTATGGTCTGCACCCGACGCCTTCTCGTTTTTTGGAAGGAAAGTATGTGAAGATAAAAATGTGCTAGAAGAGAAGGAAGTATCACACGAAAGTCTAATAAGAAGAGTTTCTTCTAGTCTCGGCCGGGGAGTGCTACATGCGACCCTGATGCGTCATATATTTAGCAGTAGTAATGTTGGGTGTCAAGTTTCTTCGAATAAAAGAAACAAAACTAGTGTAGGATATGGGTAAAAACTGGATTGTCAATGTACTATGAATATCTTTGTATCATAATATCGAGGACCACTTTCGAAAAGTAGTAGCCTTAAAATGTGTTTTGATTTTAGGTTCAGAAACCCGATACTGTCTCGATTTTACAGAAAGTGGACGTAATGCTGCGTCCGGTGCTGCTAAATCTCTTTCACCAAGCGGAGCTGCTGGATTTGCTGTGAAAGCAATTTATGACTACACCGCTGCAGATAAAGACGAAGTGAGGGGTTTACTTTACGCCTTTGTGGATCTTCTGAAATTGTGAAAATTCAGTTATCAATTTGAGATTGGGCATCTTATTAAGCTGGGATGAATAGAGGAAAGCAAGGCAAGGTAGGTTAAGAAATAGCCCAGCAGGTAATCAAGGTGTTATATTTGATTGATCGGCACTGCTCAGTCGCAGCTTGATCGTTCTGGATTAATACTGGTAAACAAGCAGAATGTTATAGAATGGAATTTGCAAGTTCTTCGATTTCAATAAACTCAGGATCCCCATTTTCGTCACTCATGATTAATATTTTCTGTTCAGGTGTCATTCCTGGAAGGTGATGTCATTGTAAACTGTGAGAAAGTGGATGATGGTTGGATGACTGGGACAGTTCAACGCACACTACAATGGGGTATGCTGCCTGCCAATTACGTTCAGCCATACAAGCTACCTACTGGACTAGCCAGAATCAAGTGAAGCCTTGATCGCATTTTCTTTCCAGTTTGTCTCACTTTTAGTGTTTAAAAAGGAGTGCATAATGTATCACTCAGCTTTGAGCTCAATTTGATATGTTGATAAGTTGTTAGTCATTTATCAATTCCTCTTTGTTTGCTATTTCTCGCTTTCAATTGGAACATAATTATTGCCGTCATTGCAGACATCGTTCTATTGTTTATAAGGGGCATTCGATAATTGCAAAAATAGTGGCAATCCCAGACTTGCTTGTTACAGCGCTTTACCTATTGCTGTATTCTGTTCCTGTTTTCAGATCCCAGATGCCAGATCTTAGGATATTTATTCTGCTCGTTTAACTTCAAAGGCATGCTCTATATGCTTTGTAAATATATAATAGTCATCTAATTTAAGTCGGGTTCATGAAATGGTCATATACCACTATGACCCATTCGAGCCATTCTAATGTGTTTTGTTACTTAACGAATCACAAGCATAATCTTTTCTTGTTTCGGTCTCCTGACCTTTGCTCGTATATGATTGTCGCGTTGTGCTCCAAATGATTTCGTGTGTGAGTTCTGTATGTTTGAACGATCTTCATGAGATTTCTACGAATTTCCTTACAGGACATGAGACTTTTATCTTTGTTTTTAAGAAAGCGGTACATTTATTTGATTTTATTGTGTGATTGCTGTGGCTTAAGTTCCAACTAATGCTCTGATCTGTCGGTAACTATCCACACTAAGAAAGTGCGCATGAATCGTCATCAGATTCGTTGCCAGGTTTGACGTTGCTCAACAACCAGTATCATGTCCTCATTCGATGATGAGGAACGACGTGCGAAGTACGCCGTGGCACCTAAGTCGGCAAATCATGGAAAGGTAGGATTGGCGTTTCGAAGTGTCTTTATTAAAGAACCCTGGTAGCATCGTAAAAAATAAGTTGTTCATAAAATATCGCGAGGCTTATTGTTCGAAAATTAGAAAAGGGGGGAATGGCGGATCTCCAAAGTTTTTAAAGGGTCAGTTGCTCTTGTTTAGAAGCATCGGTATTGGAGAAAACATGATTCATATTTTTATGAAGAAATCTGATCCAGCTATGAAGAGCATTTTCTTCGGAGCGTATCCTTGGTGTACTCCCCAGCAACTAACACTGGTGAAGAATTAGTGTTTCTTCTATAATACATCAGAATTGAACTGCAATACTGTCCTTCCCAGCTGCAGAGTCTAAAGTGAGGTCCGGGAAGTAAGATTCTTGGCCTGGTCTTACAATTGATCTTTCAATTATAGTTTCCTATTGGGTTGATGCATAATTATTGCGGCTTTTTTCAACAAATTTTATTCAGAGAAAACGATAAAATATTTAACAAAAACACGTTTAAATGATTATTCCGGAGCGTAGACATCCTTCAAGAATGCTTCCCATTTGCTTGGCAGGGATTCCACGGGTGAAGAAGTCACGATTCTTGGAGACGATCCACGCTCTAACATCGGCCACCAAGTCATCCAGCTCGTCGTAAATTTTGTTCGTTTGCCAGTTTTTCAACGACTGATTGAAGTGGTAGTCTGTAGGAGCTTCGGTCGGTAAATATGGCGTTTTGAACCTCTTGAACCATCTTTCAACTTGGCTTTTGCTAATTGTTCCCTCGCCGAAAAGTTCGTTGAGATCGCGAAATGACTCTGCCGCCTTCCAACCTTTCTCGAAGTGGTAGAGCATATGTGGCGAATATGAAGATGATTTTCGATAAGCATTTCTGTTAATGAAAGAGAGAAGAATATTTCATGAAAAATAATAACAAAACGCCAATCTTTTCGAAAAAAGGAAGGGCGAAAAAAATCCGCAATAATTATGCATCAACCCAATACATTTTAATGAAAAATCCATCGGAAAAACCATGCTGTTAGCGCGTTTCTTTATGTCAGATGATAATTATTGCTGAAAAAATGTGCTTTCACATCGTGACCATTCTTTGTCCAGGCGGGAGAACAGCAATGTGCATATTCATCACTTAGTGCTTAATCTACTGTAACCACTGCACTTCGTGTAATTTTCGATCTTTTATCTGATCAGTAGCTGAATAATCTCCTAGAAATTCGATGAATACTAGTGGCATGTTGTTTTCGGATCCCAAGACCATACTTAGATTCTAGAATGGTGATAATGTTGAGCTAATCAAGCAAAACGAACTCACTTGCGGTTTAGGTACTACTTGCATCGCGTGGTACGGACTAGGTTGAATCATTATAGTGTGTGTTCCTGAATTCGCCATTGCATTCCTAGCTCAACCAAAGTGTTGATGCGGTTTCGTGTGGACACTTAAAGTAGACTGAGTGTGCTGAACAAATTTCTAGAACTGGGAACCGGAAGCCGTTCCGTAGGTCATGGAATTGTAGCAATGCGATTACATGTTGCCATCCCAGAT
>MU883249.1:0-14034 GCA_036418205.1 Ostertagia ostertagi
ACTCTGGGATGCGCCGTGTGCTTCACATCCCTTCAGATTCGAGGACTCACTTGAAAGATGAAATATCCCTTGGAAAGCGTGCGAATTTCAGATTCTTTAACTTGTGTGGTGATAAAACACTGAAGTAACTAAGAATTACTACGCGGACACCTCAGAATCACGAAAATTTGTGGGCGGAATATCATTGTTATTGGAAATCCTCTGGCCTGGCATCGACTCGATCCTTGATGTTTGTCCTCCGACGGTGATGATCCTACTGCATCAATCCGGCCCGATCTCTTCCTCCCAGCGGGCCAATACGACCCCCCCCCCCCCCTTGACGTGTCGAGGATTCCTCAACGCACGCTTGACCTTGGTTCCCCAGAGACCCTTCGCGCGGCAAAGGGACGAATCATACTGTAGCAGTTAGGCTCAAAATTGGATATCTCCTCATACACGCCGCTTTTTCTTGTTTGTTTTTTACGGTATTACTTTCCTCCACATTCAACTGCCCCCAGACTTCTCGTCTTTTGTACGTCTCATCCTCTTCCTCACCACAAAGCCTAGAAAAGATCAATGAAAGATAACTCACTACAACGTATTTCGAAATGAGCACTACAGATATAAGGTCACATCTGAAAAGGTAAATTTAGAACCTTTTGAGCCTATTTGTTGACACGTTAGGCGACGCTCTTATGCGTTGTATATTATACTCCGCAAAATCTTTACGTTCGCATCTCCATGTTGCGTGAATCATCTGGAATTGCTCTGTGACATTCGTTAGAAAACGTATGCGAAGGCTAACTATGATCCTCATGAACGTCATCCTCATGGACTGTGAATCGTTTTAGAAAGCATGCTCAATTGTTATTGCTTTTGCTAGGTTGTTAGGAAAGTTTGAAGTTTTCGACCCTGAAATTCAAATGGTCGGCTCAAATGCAGCATTTTATTTTGTAATGAAAACCATAGTAATGTATCAATTTTTAACCAATCCGTTTGCTTGAAGTACTGGTCTTTTAAGTCGACAACATGTTGGTTCATCAACATGTTACGTCATGTAGCTTGTATTTTCAATGGGGCAATTTGGAGAGGTAAGCAAACCAGCCCTTTTGGCGTTTCGGCTGGGACCGTATGCTGAATGTTGGGGAGGGGATGGGGTCCCCAACGGTCGACGGTTTACTTCAACTCGGTTGGTACGATAGGAGAGTACTGACGCAAGTGGTGCAGCTGGTCCAGCAGCTCCGCCAGAAGGGCTGGTTTGCTCACCCCAGGACTAAGCCTTGGAGAGGGGACGGACCCGTCCTCTCTTTAAGGCTTAGTTCTGAGGTAAGCACCAAATTGTGGCGGTTCTAAGGACCGAGTTGAAGTGGTCCGTCCACCGTCGGGGACTCCATCCCCTCCCCAACATTCAGCATACGGTCCCAGCCGAAGCGCCAAAAGGGCTGGTTTGCTTACGTCCTATTTGGACGGTTGAAAAATTAGCAGCGAATAGTGACACGTCTAGTGAAATTAATTCAATGCCTCAAGGAGGCGCTGGACTACGCCACGAAGAATCTCTATTATTCATTTGAGTGTCTCCTAGTTGCCGGATGAGGCTCTTGCCTGCTCGAGTTGGTAAAGTGAAATGGTGCGAATTCACTCGCTGAGTAGTTCGCCGGCACATTAATCGGTGTGTTTCATTATGAAGCTGAAGGTCAAATACTGATTAGGTCTTCTTCACATTTTCATCGTTTTCAAACACGAACATGTGTTGACTTTATCAAAGATTCTATTGTAAATACATACAAATTTTATAGGTTTTGGCCCTCCATCCTTTTCAATCTGAGTTCACCTAGCAAGCTTTCAATTTTCTTCCCTAAATATGTAATATGAAGGTTTGAAGTTTAAAGTATTTATTTATTGTCAACATGCCCAAGGGCGGAAATGGTGCAGTGGAATCCTTACCACGCGAGCGGTCCGGGGATCAAATCCTGGGTCGTGAGTCGCCCGGGCCAACCAAGCCTTCCATCCCTCCGGGGTCGGTTAATTGGTACCAGACTTGTCTGGGAGGATAAAAACACACATCGGCTGGCCCCCGCAAGTCATTGTATAGGCCACATCGCATTCAAACGCCACTACGAATGTACAAATGGAAGTAGAATGCGTGCCGCATCCCAAAAAGGGATTGATCAACGGCAAATGCTTTATCCTTTATTCTTACAACATGTCCATATAAGTGTAGAGCCATCACCAGAATGTTACTTGAAGCAGTGAGTTACTATTGTATTCCTACTTTTTGCATTGTTTGCTGTATGACAACGTCTACAACGCTATTAATTACTACTTCGATCTGCCCTGTATCTGTTGCACATGTCTCATGAACATAAATATTTCTCTTTTGGTTCTTGTTCCGCTGCTTGAATTTCTTCGTGATATAGTCTAGTGCCGGTCGATACTCCTGCGGACCTGAACTGATTGATAAATTATTCGATTACTACTTAACTATGATTACTTTTCTTGCTTACTTACTTACTTACTTAATATATTGTACTATAATTACTAAATATAAGTGAATCGGTTACAATGACCTCTGAAATACTGTTATAAATAGGAGTGAAGAAGGCATATGCCTTTCTTATATATAAAATGAGGTGAGAAGCTTCAACTCAGATCATTCATGGAGACTTTAGTGCCCTATCGATAAATTCTTTAAAAGAAAATCTCTAGAGCTCATTCAAGGTTTCTAATTTGTAGTAATGTATGAGCTCAAAGGGGAGGATCGGTAATAAATCTATGTTTTTATACCACTGAAAGATGAAAGTAGAATGGGAGTGGATGCAGAAGGAAAGAAGGAATGAAAATCTTGAAAAGGATAGGATATAAACCCTCTTGCTCAATGCTGCAGAGAAGCCCAGAAGGCAGGCACCAAGGTAAGAGATAATGTGAGCTGCTGCAAAGGTAAGAGTTCGAGTAGGAGTGCATAGCAGATGACCATAGTGTAGTGCAAAGTGATGGACCACACACCTCAATTCTGGAAAGCAACTATTTCAGTAAGGCTGTCTCGAATTTGCCTTTCAGGTAAAGTCAGAAATTCGCCAGGGTGAGGTCTTCTAACCTTCTGAGGCCTCGTGACCGAAGAACCCGAAACATACTAACTCCTGGTGCAACGGTGCTGTACTCAGATGACAAGAACGGAATATTAACGGTACCCTGGGGCTAAATTGCGAGGCTGAAATTAGCTACAACCTCTCCTCCGACTTACCGCAGCCCCTTGCAAGTTCTCACTACACAGTGCGAATGCCACGGATTAGCATGAAACCAAGAGAAGTCAGGGTTGCAAGCTAACTTAGGAGAACGGCAGGATTGAGTTGCAGAAGCGCTAGCATCAGAAGAAGCTCAACGAATTTCGTACCAAATGTTTGGAGTGACTGAGACGGAACAGAAGAGCGTGCACACGGGGGAAATGAAGCGCTTTCTACCTTCAAACCCGAAAAACACGAACAGCATTGAGAGGAGCAGCTTTTAGTGTTGTCTCGAAATTCTGACTGCAGCTTCTTTGAAGGATGTAGGCCCCCCATGATCTGAGTAAAGTCCCCGGAGCGATAGCAGTGAAGATCAACATGGTCCTGATTTTCACGAATATCTCGGGGAGTCGTTTCGTTAGCAGTAACAGAAGAGCAGCTATGAAGAAGAAGCCGAAGATTTGGACGCAAGAATTCGTGTCGCGAAGATCAGAGTACTTTGTTGAACGAAATAGTGCAGAACGTTATCTTCACGCTTGCTTTCCAATCGCGAACATGGCTTCCAACCACAGTTGGCGTCGAGTGTCGGAATTCACTATGAAATTCTCGCTTGGAGGAAATAATGGGCCGACAACACAATCATGTTGAATGCACATTACTGAGTAGCCTATGCGGATTCAAACTTGAACTGTTGAACATCACAAGTCTTTCTTCCGATGCCGCCTAATGAATGCCGCATCTAACAAGCGTCGTCGCACGTTTCCGCTAGATGGGGTTGCTTCTCCACAGACTGCCGTTAACACTTATTACCTTTTTTGAAAAAGTCACTATAGAAGGGCGGAAGTGGTGTAGTGGCAAGTGGCACGCTTACCACGCGAGCGGTCCGGGGATCAAATCCTGGGTCGTGAGTCGCCCGGGCCAACCAAGCCTTCCATCCCTCCGGGGTCGGTTAATTGGTACCAGACTTGTCTGGGAGGATAAAAACACTGGCTGGCCCCGCAAGTCATTGTATAGGCCACATCGCATTCAAACGCCACTACGAATGTACAAATGGAAGTAGAATGCGTGCCGCATCCCAAAAAGGGATTGATCAACGGCAAATGCTTTATCCTTTATCCACCATAGCATGGAATAGACCTTACCTTTATAATGCTTTAAAGCACATGTGATATTCACTCGTGTGATTTTTTCTGCAAACAGATCGATTTTGTTAAGAAATAGAATCATTGCAGTGCTAGAGAACCACTCGTTATTGCAGATTTGATCAAATAATTCGATCGAGTCCTTCATGCGATTCTGAAATACTTGTTCGTCAGGAGATACAGCGGTTCATCATCAAACGATACTTTTACAAATAGGAGATGGTATCGACAGGCCTTGTAAATTTCCATGCAACTGTGATGTACGATATCTAAGAGCGCAGTACAGATGTAACAATAGTATGCAACTGCGCGGTTAAAAAATCTCTGCTTCAAATGTAGAGTTATCGCTTGCCCACGAGACGGTCATTCAAACATCGGCTAATGAAGTCACGCCGGTCACGCGGCGGGCAGCGTCGCGCGCGGCAAATGGTACGGCGGTTTTTGGATGGGCCTTGGCTTAACGTCCTTGTCCATAAGTTTCTGGTGGGCTTAGAGAACTGAAAACATTAAATTTACAGAGATGAGTGAGCCTACAAGAGTCACTTCAAAAACTCCGAGATCAAGCTGTCTGAATTGTTATCAGGGAGCGATAATCTGGCTTATACCGTGTTTCACGACGTTGGGAATCTTATTAATCCTCATTCGTATACGCCTGCTGCGGACCTCTGATCGCGTACGGACGGTTTTCGTAGTGTGCTCGAAGCTTTATGCCTCCATCACATTCTGCGGCTTAGTTCCTGCCTTCCAGATTTTTAGGCATTGGTAATTGAGTAGTATCTACCTGCCGAGATCAATGGTTTTTGAGACCCCCAAAGTCTCGTGTCCAGGTGGATGCAGAAAGATCCAGATTATCCGTTTCCTTGTTTGATATTCGTTATGTCTCTAGGAAATGTTACTAAGTTCCCACCTCCACATTATGCAAGAAATTGTTCTCAAAAAGCAGGAGGCGATTTGAAAGACCTTCCTGGTTAGTCTCCTACAGCTGTCAGCAATCAGTGGGAGCCTACGAATACATAAACTTACCACAGTGTGATCTTCAGCAAGGGTTTGGTTATAGTCCGATAGAGAAGTTATGAAGAGTACGGCGTGAACGTCTCAATCTGGTATCATTTTGGAGCTGGCTTTGGCACACATTCAAAATCTAAAAATAAATCGAGGTATTTCAGTGAGATGGGATAACTTATTTCAATAAGGCAAATGATTTCTTGTAACAATGTTTAACCGTTGAGGAAAGGCGTGAACGCGGTAAGGTCCACCGCTGTGAACATCTGGACATCGACGGCGAAGGTTCCACCCCAAGTATTTTTTTCTGCTTGCGACTTTTCTTAAGTTTTGTATGCATTCTACAGGCCATACATTTACATAACCAAGAGCCATATGGTTTCCATAGAGGTAAAATATTCTTTTAGTTTGGCGGAGGTTTTTCACCTTAGGGATATGTCTGTTCACTTCATTGCTCGTTTTCCTTTCGTTAACGTGAACTTGTTGATTAAAGGAACAATAGAAGCGAATACAAACCTAATCGAATGGGAAGATATGAAACTACCAAGAAAGTAGGTAAAATGTTGACCTTTTTATTAGGACGGAACGCCATTTTGGTCACTTATTGCTGTGATCGATAGCTCGACGATAACGTATTTGAAAAATCATTGCAACGGCCATTGCGTATGTACAGCTTGAAATCCATGATTTGGTGTGCGGCGTAGGCTCTCGCAAAATCGCTCTTGTCCCAAGGGGTGCAAAAACACAAAACGCGCGATGTCGTCGACGTGTTAAAGAATGCTGGTGAAATAATCACGTTGCGTTTTCATTACTGGAACACGAGAGTCATACCTGTGTGCTGGAAAAAAGATATGGGCTGTGTGAGCAGTCGTTAGCAGGTAGCTTCCAAACTTGTTAGAACTCTTCACACGTTCTTTGTGCAGGTGACTATAGGCTATCACTGAGCAAGTGACGTAGTTGGGAGCCTCTATCAACCTGTTGCGTATAGAAGGGAAGACTATGGGGAAGTCCGTACTACGATTTCGGCCTGAGCTGTGCCAAACCGTGCTTTAATGTTGTTCACCCCCATTAGACATACTGAGGTTAGCAGTATTTGAGACGGGTCCCAAAAAGTCACGCACAATGACCCGAGCACGCTTGCGGTAACTTTCGCGCTTTTTACTTGGCCGGCGCTCGGTAGCGATACGTACTCTGGTCACGATAGTCGCAGTAGATGGGGCATGGCATCTGCAAGAGCCGTAAAATTGCAGCCTTAGAGGTGGATTCTTCAAAGGTAGGTAGTAAGTGAAAACAAAAAAACAAGAGGGTGGTCAGGGGAGGGGATGAGAGATCCATAGAACGGCGCGTCGACGGTCCTCAGCAATGGGATCCTTTCCTCACGCTGATTTCCGCATTGATGCGGCTCGCATCGTTGTGCCCCTTTCAACGCTGACGCGCTCTCTTTGTCTGCTATCTAACTGGCCGCTATAGAACTGCGGTGAGTTTTTAAATAAACGGTAGGCCTTCCGGGTCAACTACGCTAAAATGAAGGCCATGCTAGATCGTCGGGAACATGTCGTATTGCGTTGTTGATCCGCATGTTTGAGTGTCGTGTCTTCCCGTAAAAGTTCCTATACGAACTTCATTTTCTTCGTGGAATCCTCCTTTGAAGGGATCACTGCTATCATGGAGACTACCTTTCAAGTCAGGGTCGCGCCTCTAGCAATTGGATAAAGGAGAGTAAAACACCTTCAGATGTTTTCCGGCTAACAAACCTGTTCCACAACTCACTTGAAAGTGGTGTTTTTGATGAGGAAAGTGAACTGCACGACACCTGACGTCGAAACTCGGCTTTTCAAAATATCCTCGGAGGAGGGAAGGTAGTCCTTCTATCTCGGCAACTCGCGAAGGAAGCTAAAGCGAGATAATTTTTGAGACAGTGATTGCTGTGCTAGTATCGTGATTTTAGACTCAAGATTGATCGATGGAATATGTATTTATGGTCTTTTCGAAACAGTGAACTTACTACATGAAGCTTTCTTCGATACCAAGATCGGAGCCTTGCTGAATCACTTCCTGAATAGCAGCGTCTTCCAGAAGTCTGTACATTGAGTTGTCACTAACCAGGAAAGGCATTCAACTTCCCATGGAACTTTGAGATGAGACCCAGATATATCGATATAGCTTCAAATGCTGATTACAAACATGGAAACTAAAACTGCAAAATGAGCCTGCCAAGGAAGTTGTGAGCAGTCAAAGTTGGCTGGAGGTAAAGCATTACATTAGTCTTTGGGCTTTCAAAGTAGTGGTAGTGCTCTCGGGATTTGCGCTCTGACGGGAGGAGAGCTTATGACCTCCAGGGTGAATAGCGAGGGCACCACCACTGCTCCGCGGTGACTATGAAATCCCGGAGGCTAGTGTGATGCTTTACTTCCAGCCAACTTTGACTGCTGTCCGACCGCCCTTAACTTCTTTTTGAAGGGAAGGTGGGCTGCCTGTTTAAGAGTTTTGCATCAGAGTTTTTGCATCGCTTCTTTCCTATTCGCCGTTTACTCGCATTACATGGCATTATCGACCTTTTAACTGCAATTAGATCTGGAATGGTTGGTTCGAGGCGCAAATACGATGAATTCATGAATCGGTTTAGTATTTATTTGGTGATGTAGTGAAGCTATGGTGCGTTCTGACCGACTTGAAAAGCACAGCCAGGAGGCTAAGGCTTTCAGCTCGGCAAGATCCATTCAGATGCCGGGCCGACGCAGAAAGCAAATCGTAAAATGCACTATGACACACACAAGTGTGAACGAGGAGTGGCACTGGGTCAACAAGAGCACGGTTGTGGCCGCCAGCTTCGTGAAATTTATCCACATTCACATTTCCATTCCGTGGGAATTCATTCGACATACATATTTTCATGATTTTCTCTTTCGTTTCATTTCCAGCGGTCCAATTAGCATGATTATCTTCATTGTTGAACGCGATCATCACACCAACATCGCGGTGTGATTTTATCAGTATTCCTTCCACTGCTGACGCATTTCTACTCGCAAGGCCGAGGGTTGAAAGTGTGCCAAGAGATGTGCTGCAATGACACACTGACAGACCATGTTGCTAGCAAGAGCTGTAATGGAATTTTCATCCCTACCCTCTCTCCTTCCGCTCGAACTTACCTTCATGCTTTGCTGCAGGATAAGACCCTGGAGCTACTACTCAACATAATCGTTATTCAATTGTAAACAGCTAATATGATCCTAAACTGACCAGATGAAATAAAAGTCGGTTAATGGCAGGAAAGGTAGGTAAAGGATGCTCAATAAGTTATTCGAGCATTGAGGAAACACTTTAGCATTTCCTGTGAGCAGGCGCTTATTGGGATTGAGATTTTCTCCATGGTCGTGAATTCTTAGTTGAGAAACTTGACTAGCGTGATTTAGGTAGTTGAAGGTTCTTGTCTACGATCCTGTTGTTCACGAGGGGATTCTAGAGCAAGGCATCAATAATGTTCTGGTGAACGCCAGTCGGCGTTTTCTAGAATAGCGCCCCCCCCCTCTGGTGAATATGGTCCCTTTTTCAGTGTGCGCGCGACGAGTTTCTCTCCGAGCCCTTGTTCGATCATGTACACTCAAACACACCGAAAGCAACTGTGGAGGCAGAGATCGCCTTCCAGAGAAGTCGCCGATCAATGGAAGGACGGCAGATTTGGAGAATTTACCGAGCATGAAACATGCCAATCCAGGCTCAACAAGGAGGTAACCCATCCAATATTACCTCTTCGAGACAATTGGATCAAAAAACTTCGTTACAAATCAATAAAATGTAAATAAACTGCACAAGAAAACCTATTAGTTTACCTAGCTATAGCGTCCGCAACAACTTCTGTGAGTTCTGCAGCATCGCTGTTCCTTACCTCTTCGTAATATTTCGTTATCTTTCTCGTCAGCTCCTGAAATCCGCACTTAGCCAGCCATAAATGGACACTCCACACTTTTGTTCGATGTCAAACCTCGGAATTGGGATTCTGGAATTTTCTAGCGGTGGCAGATACAACGTGAATGACCTCCACCATTCCAGCTATAAGATTCAAATTCACGACATATCGGCGCTGTCGCTTTTCGCTTTCAGTGAAACCTTGATCATGGATTATCCTAAAAACGATGGATAGGGAATACATTACGTAATTTTGGATTGGATCCTCACCTTATTTGCTTCAATGTGGTGCTCTTTCCTGAATCTCCAGGACCTAAAAATATCATTACATCATTACATCTCAACAGTACCCTTTTTATTTGCCAAGAATCTGTGCTTAGCCTAGACGTTATGCGACAACTTGAGCGCTGGTTTTGCCGAACAAGTATTTGAGCTGCTATCTGCCTTTTCATGCAGTCGTTCTGGGTTCGTTGAGTGAAAATCCCAAGGGCAAAATGCAAGCTTCAGAATGCAATGTGAAAGAGCTTTCAGGCCGCGCTTTTCAAGCACCGCCACGTGGCGATTGGCAGCGGTGGTGGCGCTCGCGGACGAAGGTGCGTACTGCGGGTCAAGCGAGCTTCCTAGCGTCTCTGTCGCGCGACATCAACGCTCGTCCGCCTGTCCACTACGCACGGGGATGGTACACTGACCCTGCCTCATCCCGGAGAGCGCCTTCAAGTAATTTTTACCTCGTTTCTCATTGCTTTCAACACGTTGACGACAGAGCGCTGCACTTTTTGAGCACTATGTGGGACCGTGTGTAGCGCATGCGCTGCACACCCATACAGATATTTTTTTTTCGCGCATGCGCTACTTCTTTTCTAATTTTTTGCATCTATTCTATAGACCACACCATAATATGACTAGACACGGCGAGGTTCATCGAATGGTTGAATATGCTCCTTTTTAGCGAAGGTTTTCCAAGTCCTACGAATTTCCCAATTGTGTTCATTCCTAGTTTCTTTATATTCTCATAAGCTTGGTCATAAAAAGGAGTAGTAGAAGTATGTCGTTTCATATCATTTCGGTCAAACTTTTAAAATTGTACTTTTCGAAAACTGAGCACATCGATGCCATCACAATCATTTTGACGCATTCAGCTCATAATCCACGGATAGTGTAAACCCTCCTTAGTATGTTTTCCATGATTGGCCTGACAGAATAATATCATATATAGAAAAGTGAAGTTGAATACCGAGTGCAATCGCAGATGCAGCGGCGGTTCCGAAAAAGAACACAAGGGCTTCAACTTACTGAAAGGTTTTCTGTCAGGTGAGACGTACGAATTATAATGACGGGATGAGAGACAGTATAACGTAGCTTGAAGTATAACGTAGCTTGTCATTATCCTCCTGGGGAGGATAATGACACTCCTCTTGATCAAGACGAGGTAAAAGCAGTTTAATTAGATTTTTCGCACAATTGCAAAACAAGGCACTCATTCTAAATGTTCTCTGGATTTTCTTCAAAATTTCTTCACTTCACGCCAAATATCCGTTAGAGGGCACCCGAATTGTTTCAAAAAAATACTTCGATTTGCAGGCTCCGAAGATAGCAAGTGCGCCGTAACGTAAGCCGAATATCCCAGTATCCCAATCTCTGAGGCTTGAACAGAAGCAGTTACAATCATGCCGAGGTTAATAGAGTCATTCATGGTTTAGCCATAAATGAAGCATTTAAAAATAAACTATCTGTGCCCAGGTTAAAGCAAAAAACAAAATATACCTAATAATAAACACAAGAAATGGAAACAAAAATGAGCAAAGGAAACGGCAACATTAGTTACCTAGGAGCAGCAACTTCAGAGCTTTTTTCTTTCGGTCTTCTTCGAGTTCCTTCTCAATTGTTCGGCTGACTTGCTCTTGATGATGCTGGAATCACACGTTATTCTCAAATCTTTCAGTGGCATCCTTTTGGGACACGGCAGGGGCTAGCAGTTCATAAAGCTTTGCGTCTATAGCCCGAAAATATCATAGAGACTTGGGTATAAGGAAACGTTGCACGGCACGTCCCTTCTGCTGCAGGATGGTAATAGATTGTCGCTTCCGCGCTATGTGTGAGGTATGGTGGATGTATTTCGCAACGGTCGACTATAGGGTTGATCCATAATTTCTGGCCGAATTTCAACACTTTGATTTCTTCAAGTTTTCTCTTTCCTTAAAAACGATTGATCAAAAAAGTAACCACCATCATAATCACTGATAAGCATCCACTTGCTAGGGAGCGAATGGATGCATTCCTCCCAGAATGAATGGAGCTGTGGAATGAAAAGTTCGGAGAGGTCGTTTTTGGGGTGGTTGCATTTACTGACTGTTTTCTCTGAAAGCTGCTGCTTCAGAGGAGCTGAGGAGGTGATAGTACGATGGAGTAATGTCAGGCTATACGACAGATGTGGTGCCGTGGTCCAGCCAGTTTCCTTCGAAACGTGGCGAGTTATCTTTGCAATGTGATTTCGGGCGGTCCTTCGGAGAAAGGAGATTTTGAGACGTTTCGAACCGTTCTCCCGCACTGCTGTAGCCAACTTCGGGAGCTATTCCATGGTCACCTTCGCAATGCTTGTCTGCATAAAGTGAAATGGTTCCCAAAACAGGATACCCAGCGAATCCAACGAACCGGTGGTCATATCATCTATTGAGAGAGCTCATGCTTTGGTCGAGATGGTGAGTCCAGGCTGCGAGGTAGCCACAAGGCGTGCTGTGTTTTGTGGGCTCATGACTCATCTGCACTAGTGACCAACTAGGGAACGTCGTGACTATATGGTCGAAGAATGAAACTTCTGCAGATGGTCAGGCGTGCCTCTCGAACATGATCAGTCGATGCCTGCTGTTTCCATCGAGTCTCCATTCTGCTACAGCCCCTTTCGCTCAGGTATCGACTCATGGAGCATAGGCTGCGTACAGGTGTTTGCTACAGTTTCCTGCTAATAGCGTCAGGATGCACTTCCTATTCGTTGCGCAAGGGTCCTCATCCAAAGTGACTGGAGGTCCATGATGAGGTCGAACTTTGCAGCTCCTATCGTATTTGCCGATGCTATTGAGCCAATAGCTCAGTGCCCGATCAGTAGCAAAGACTGGGGCAAACGTAGCGCTGATCTTGCCTACCGCGCTCCTTGCAAGGTTCTTCTTAAATTGTCGTAAGGCATAATGGTTGGGTTTGGTCGTTGATCTATTTTGATTCCTACTTAATTATCCCTTGCGCATTTGAGCTTCTGAAACATCCTGGCTGAAGGTCCTGATGTGTTCTTCAACATATCAACTTATTTCGATATGAAGTTAATTTGACATATTGAAAATTGAATTTGAACCAAAATCGGCCAGAAATTATGGATCAACCATATCAGCTAGGGAGGTTTCATGAATCAGTGGTTTGTTATTTCTGAATGTGTACGTATTCAACGCAAATATGTAGGTTGGGCAACATTGTGAAAACCAGGCGCGAGTGCCGAAACTTCAAAAAATTCTTCAAGCATAGGTTTTCATTTCATTTTCATTTCATTTTCATTTTTTGAAATTTCCACTTTATCTCGTTCGTGCATGTTTTGTTTTACATATATGAAGTATAACACAAGACTGTTGTGTCAAAAAAATGATAGCGCCATAAAGAAAGAGGCAGGAATTACAATTATGCATAATAACTTGTAAAGTAAATAAAAAACAAGAACAAAGAGGGTCATTCTTAGGCCATGCCGGAAGTCATGGCTGTAGTGCCGACTCATCCAAATCCCATTCAACTCAGCATTTTGAAAATCAGGGAGTGGCATGGACAATAGATGGACAATATATGGTGTTTTCTTGGATAATAACTCAGTACAGGTTGTTTTTTGAAGACAATTCTATGGCGCATGCCCCAAGCAAAATTGTAATGTCCACATTTACAAAGATCGCCACCTTGCAACCATCACCTTCCCGTACAATCCTCCTGCTGCGGTTGTTGCAAAGATCACATGCATTACGTCGTAGCGGTAAATAGTACTGCAAGGTAATTTTTAGGATTGAATAAGCAGTTGATTTGCTTATGGGTGGAAAGGGTGGTTTATAACACGCTCCTTCCTCATCCAGTTGGAGTGCTACTAGAAGAGGGGTCTTGCTTGAGACATTCGGCAACTTCTGCATTTTTTTACTCTTTTCAGATCACTCTCCACCACACACTTGGTTACTAAACGTCCTTACAGACCATTTTATTCGGACTTACCTCACTTCAGGCTCAAATCACGTTCCTTTCTGCGTGGCGATTTTTGGCTTTCGACTTTTGGATTTTTGGGAAGGGCTAGAGAAGGTGGAATTAAAGCCGCCTCAGCACTCTGGCACGTGCTACGCGACCAAGTGCGTTGGTGATCAATCGGCTCACATCCAGAATAAACCTTCACGTAGACAATTTGAGGTAAGGCACGCTCTCCCCTTCTCGTGAAGTGGTCTCTTAGGACGCTCATCACATTTGCCACTTCTCTGCTAGTCTTAGCCTTATTCTTTGAGCGCAGGCTACCTTATTACTCCCAATTCTCTGAAGTCTGTCCAAACATAGGTTATGACAGTGCCAATGTTGCGGCTTGCACCCTGCCGTAGCGACAGCACCGGTGTATCGAGCGCTCAACCGCACACTCCGGGACCCTTCGGGCCCCAGAGCCCCATCGAGACCACGACGCCTCACCTGCGCACCTCTCGCAGGCGAGGCGAACCTATCCCCTGAGGATCATGGAGATCTTAGAAGACCATACACTGAATCCTACCTGAGTCACAGCCACGGCT
>MU883251.1:0-15759 GCA_036418205.1 Ostertagia ostertagi
TTCGGCCTTCGGCAGAGGGAGGGGGGGGGTCGTATTTCCGAATTTTCCTCGACGCCTCGCTTGACCCTGGTTCCGGCGCTCCTTATCAGCCCTTATCAGCTGTTATCACTTTTGGTCCCCACCAAATATGTTCCCGTCCCACCCTCGACATCGCTTGTTAAAACCAACTCCTCAGTGCTGCTAGGACATGCGCTATGAATTTCGTGACATTTGCGTCCTGGCACCTTTTATCAGCCCAATCATTTTCCTTCTCCCACCATATCTCGAAGTCTGATTGGGGTGTCACCGGAAATGACGTGGCGAACACCGCACTTGATAGATATGTGTGGGTAAGATACTCCGCCAGACATCAGGGAAGGAAGGATAGCCTACGGCCCGTGGAGTGTACATTGTAGATACGTAGTACGGATTCGGCGACTGAACGAATTTTCAGGGTTTGGGAATGTTGTAATAACTGAATCCTTTTTGCTCTGCAGTAACTTTCCCATTTCGACAGATTCTCTTAGATGGCCTTGCTCTCATGTTACCCTAAACACCGATCCAGAAGCGGAGGGTATACTTCGTACCAGCAGAATTTGCAGCTCCAGTAATGAATTGCGCGCTCCAGTCGCAATCGTAGTGATGATACTCAGCCAAAGAGATGTACGCAGCCGATTTGGGTCGCTCATATTTTTTCGTGCTTCTGCGCTGGTTGTTTCAGCATTTTTACGATCTCATATATGGCTATTTAGAATCTCATTTATGATAAGGTTGTGACTCTCGGCTGTTGAAGCGGTAGCAAGTCTTCGCTCATTCTTTGTACCTTACTTTATATTGCACGTATTTTTTTTGTTGTTAAGTCAAGCCTTCTTTAGTTCTGAACTGCTTCACATTGTATGGTGTTGATGCATAGTCGGTGACAAACAAAACGTTTACACATAGATATGGAACAGGCGCAGGTGTGATTTAATTCTTGTCCCTCAAAAATTATACCAAACGAGTTCTATTCACGGCAAATCTATTTTGAGAGTGCAACAACAGTTCAATGAAGTGAAGATTTTGGCCCAGTTTGTTCTCAAAAGTCAAGGCGTTCGACTTTTTAGACATTTGATCCCTGTAAAAGGGTGACTTAGATAAGTAATTGCTTAACAATAAAGCTCACATGGCTCGTAGAAGTTATAGTGATGCCGAATTCTCGCATGGCTTCCCTCTTTAGTGTTGGAATAAAGTGTGACTGAAATGGTTCTGTTAAAGAGGAGGTGTAAAGGTTTTTAAGAGCTCACATTGGCATTGCTGGACGTGTAAATCCAGTAGTCGGCAATCAGGAGTCGATTTAACTTTGTTAGTCCGGTTTTCACCACCAAGCGGCAGCTTTTTTTTTCGGTAATATTCTGCTACCCCAAAATCTCGGCCGCGCTTGCCTCAGCCGCGCCCCAAGAAAGTGAGGGAGCCGAAAATGCCTCTTGAGGCAGTTTGATGCCTGATTAGGTTGCTTTTATGCTTTGCGCCGGTGCGGCCCGTGCAGGCGGTGCGGAGAGAGTGTAGAGCGTCAATACGATTAGAGGTATGGAACGAGATGCTCGTCCCCTTGAAAAAAATTTCAAGCGCACACATTTGAACAAATGTTGACTGGGGCGAGCTTTCTCTCAGCTACTATACTGTTATTAGGGTCCCTACGGTAATTTTGAAAAATGCTAAGCTTTTTGAGGAATGGGGGCCCAGAGGTGAGTATGCCACTCACCATATGATCTCACACACTTCATCCTTCGCCACACAATGCGTAATTTACCCACCTCGGAGGCCACCCTCCCGAATAGCTTAACCTTAGGCGCTATGAATGACAGACCCCAGAAGAGCAGAAAATCTGCGTTGGGCACCGCTATTTCGAAAACTGATGTCACATTCGAGCCAGGACGCCAAATAACCCTTACATGCAAGTTTACACCGAATTTGTGAAAACAGCTGTCGTGACAAAGTGGCGCCAACGTCGGAAAATGAATGTCATATCCGTAATCAGGGCATCGAATTACCCAATTGATTATAGGCAAAGTTCCGCCAAAAAATAAGGTTGAGATTTTGGGGTAGTAACAGTGGTATAGTGCCCTTTTTTCTAATATGCATGAATTCTTTACTTTTTTTTCTGAATAGGATACATTAGGTAATAACTGCTGTGAGTGTTTATATTCCTTCCCTCCTCAGTTATACTTCCTAGGTCACCCCAGAGGAGCAATTATTACATAATTGAGGCTGTGATAGGGAAGTAATCGTCTATGATGCCGGAGGTGCCTTGAGTCAAAGAAAATAAAACGCTCATCTATTTCCGTAATTGTTGCATTGTTAGTTGCAGACAACAGCCGCAGCTGATGAAAGGAGCAGGAACTCCGTGGTGTCACGGCCACGGCAAAGTGTGTGGCCTGCTGTACCTATGGAAGAAGCTTTAACTTTGCTGGAGAATATGGATGTGCCCACATTCGTCAAGTATATCCCAGTTGCGGCTGTAAGAGTTGGTAAGTTTTGATTGAGTAGATCTTTCATTCATTCGATCAGTTTTCAAATTCATGTAACCAATGAGACTATGAGTCGCCGATTTTCTTATCATTGTGTGCGATTCGAGATTACTGATTAGGTGTTATTTTTTTTGTTAGGGTTATTGCAAACCGGATTCTGTCACAATCACTTTATAAAACGACTGGCGTTGCCATGGTCTGTTTTCTCTTTTTAAAATATAATTACTATAGTTTACAGGACAAGTGCTCGCGGAACGCATTGTTGCCCAATCTGATGTACCTGAAGTGCGCACATCGATCAAGGATGGTTACGCAGTGTTAGGTAGGGCGCTGTTTCAATAAATTTGAAGTCATAATTGCGTTGAAGGCAGTATGATCCCATTTAGTGCAATAGTCTCCCGATGGAGGCATTCATTCGCGTTCTTAAAAGTGATTGTCAAAAAATTACCACAGCATGATTGCGCGTAGGGTCCGGAAATCGTGGAATTAATTACTGCCAGTATTTACGAGTTTTGTTCAGGCGAGAAATGAAAAGAAACCAGTAGAAACGTATCTAATTTGCCCAATCGGATATTTATTGCTTTGAGCTCAAACTGAAATCGAGAATAAGAGGGTTGTCACCGCGGCGAGTTAAGAAGGGCTCCAATGATTGCACAATGCTGGTTTTTCAATTACTTTGGCCTATTTTATCTTCAGTTGACCTACGGGCTGCACTTTGCCTGTTTTCAAAGCGAGCGTTTCAGCAGAAAGGGATGTAAATGCTTACTTAGAGGCAAAGCAAATTGCGGATCTCCCATTCGTCAGCATTCGAATCGATTCGCTCTAACTTTTTCTCCAAGCCCGATCGCTCGCAGTCTTTAGTCTTACACATTTATCTCGGCGGATTTGCTGAGTTTCCTAAAACACGGAGTATGAAGGCGCCCTTAGGCCGATGCCTCACTAATGGAGCCATTCCCTGCTTGCGCCGCGACAAGGGGATCGCTCAACTCGTAAAATCTGGCATCGGCCTTATGGGGTTGCAGTCGGCTTGGAGCTGGTAAGCATACGCTTCATTTTTCCAGCAAGTGATCCGATAGGTCTCCGTAAAGTCGTTGGATCATCAACTGCCGGCTCTCCATACGAGGAACATGTCTCGGCTGGTGAATGTGTTCGTGTAAGCACCGGCGCAGCAGTTCCTGATGGAGCAGATGCTGTAGTGATGGTGGAACATACGAATCTAGTTGAACATGATGTTAGTTGGTTTTTTGATTAGATAAGGTTTCTTGCCGGCTTCTGAGATTACCTCCTGTTTTTTTCCTGGAAATTGTTTCGAATAGTTTTTAGGGCTCTGAAGAACTTACAATAAGCATTGAGATTACTGTGAAGCCTGGACAGGATATTCGGTAAGCATGCCTTCTGTTTATCCGTGATCCCTATTTTCATAATTTTCTCCTGGGGCCGTAAGGTATGCTCCCCCGAATAGGAGAGAGGGAATAGGAGAGGACGTAAGCAAACCAGCCCTTTTGGCGCTTCGGCTGGGACCGTATGCTGAATGTTGGGGAGGGGGGGATGGAGTCCCCGACGGTGGACGGACCACTTCAACTCGGTCCTTAGAACCGCCACAATTTGGTGCTTACCTCAGAACTAAGCCTTAAAGAGAGGACGGGTCCGTCCCCTCTCCAAGGCTTAGTCCTGGGGTGAGCAAACCAGCCCTTCTGGCGGAGCTGCTGGACCAGCTGCACCACTTGCGTCAGTACTCTCCTATCGTACCAACCGAGTTGAAGTAAACCGTCGACCGTTGGGGACCCCATCCCCTCCCCAACATTCAGCATACGGTCCCAGCCGAAACGCCAAAAGGGCTGGTTTGCTTACCTCGTAAGAGGGACCTTTCGCTGGGCAGGTATGCTCTCCCGAAAACTCGGGGAAAGGCGGTGTCCCCCGTTCTTAAGGATTCTCCCGCCCTGCATGTCAATCACGGGAATATCTCCCCGATTGCATGTCAATATCCCCGAGAATCGGTGGCTTGGCATTTTCCCGAAAGTTCTCGGGGAAGGACTTTACCAGAGAAGGGTCTCTCTCTTGTTCGGGGAAGGATACCTTAAGGCCTCTGAATAAGTGAAAAACAATGCTTTCTGCATACGTAGTACAAACTTGTGCCACTTTCTGTAGCCATCTACTGTTTTTATTTTCGTAAAAATTCATAGTTGCTGGCCTGTAAAGACACATCAGGATAAAAGAGCTCGCATGCTGTAGTACGTCTGTCTGTGTTAATGTTGCCAGTATACCATCACCATTAGTAAGAGTGGAAATGTTGACATGTAAAGTGCCCTAATTTTGAGTGCAGGCTGAAATTAGAAAATACAAATTCACGTTTTCACAATTTTCCTTTTATGGCTTGCGTCGTACAGTGGAGAGCCATTTGTTAGATGAGAATATCGAATTTCAGTATGCCAGGTACCGACATCAGCAAAGGAGACCTACTGTTAGATTCTGGATGTACACTTGGATCAGCGGAGATTGGTGTACTTGCTGGTAGTGGAAAGCGTTCAGTTCTCATGTACAGAAGGCCTAAAGTGTGTGTATTGTCAACTGGTAATGAGGTAAGAGACTGGCTGACAGGAGAACCGAGGAAACTGTTTGCAATCTTGGATCCCTCATTTCCCTCCTAGTTGCTTTTTTTAGTTGGTAGAATGCACTGCGGAAGATATACCTGTGGGTCATATTCGTGATACTAACCGCCCTCAGTTGATTGCGCTCTTCAATTCTCTGGGTTTCAAAGCCATCGACGCTGGAATTGCAGTAGATAGGTTTGTGTAGTTCTACGTTGTTTTTGAATCCGATGTAAGGTGTTGTAATTTAGCCCTTCACTATCAATTTACAGACGTGAATGTCTCGTCGAAGCCATGAGAGTTTCATTTCGTTATGCTCACGTACTCGTAACATCTGGAGGCGTAAGCATGGGCGAAAAAGACTTGATGAAAGATGTGTTGATGAATGACTTCGGATTTAAGGTATAATGTGCTTTTCTACTGCCAGTCAAATCGCTTTATCTCTGTTGTTTGGTCGCCAAATTCTAGGGAATTTTTGCAAGTGAAATCATTTGATTCATGGCGCCTTTGTCCCTTTTCAGATTCATTTTGGACGAGTTTGGATGAAGCCCGGTCTACCAACCACCTTTGCTACGGGAATGGTTGACGGCGAAAAGAAATTCGTTTTTGCATTACCAGGTTAGTTTTTACGTGAAAACGTAATTGTGTGTTGAATTACAGTACATATGTTTAGGAAATCCTGTTTCTAGTTGGGTTGCCGCTCATCTTTTTGCTGTGCCACTATTGAGAAAGATTGCTGGACAACAAAGAATCTTTCAGAATGTCATTAAAGTACAGGTAATGATTACTTTTGTGCGTCGTTTTGAATAGAAAGTTATCAGTGTTACCAGTTTTGCCATTTGCGTTCAGTAACTGCGCTGTTATAAGGAACCCCCTCATAACTAACAACATATACCCTGATTCGGAAAACCAGATGCTCGTCGGGTGCAGACCACACACCACAAGTGACGACGGCCTCCACAAAATGTAAATGTTTTCTGCCAATGAAATGATTAGCCTGTTGCAGTTGTATTCTATCAGTTGTCACTAATTACAACTATCATTTACCACTATCAGCTATCACTATGAACACTAGTTACCAGATTTACTTGGATCATTTGCGGTGTGTGGTCTGTACTCGACGCGCATCATCTGAATCATCACTGTAAGACACAGAGTACATACAGTAATGAAATTTCTGCGGTGTGTTCACCACGTCTCGCTTCCCTGTCTGATTGCTGCCGGCGTGAGAGGTGCTGTCTGTCAATGAATACTTTGAATTCTCTACAGCAGTGTACATTTCCTTTTTCAAATACTGCTCCAAGTGTGTCCATATGAATTCCGTTCTACTTTGATGGCATGTTCATGCGCTTCACACTTAGGTGTTGTAGTGATCTGGACAGTTCCTCTTTCGCTACTTGTACTCTTGTCAGGCTTTTAATCAGAGCTGACTTGATAAACTACATGGAGTGCTGCTCAAAAATTTCTTCTAGCTTGCGGAGGACCTCAGTCTCGATGCACGTCCTGAATACAGAAGGGCATGGTTGCAGCATGGTGGGAATGTTCCTGTCGCCATAACTACTGGCAATCAGATTTCGTCAAGGTAGTAATTTCTTGATAGTTGGACCTGGTGTTGCTTCCTATTACTTTTTTCCGCTCCCACATTGCTAAAAATTGTTATTGGTTTATGAAAAACAGGTGAAGTATTTTTAGGCTTATGAGCCTTTCTGGCGCAACTGTTCTGCTAAAAGTACCGGCAAAGTCACCACAGTGTTCGGTCCTACCGGCAGGGGAAATCGTAGATGCACTATGGTTAGGTCCTGCTTGAAAAGAATTCGTTTCTTTCCTCCAACAGGGGTAGAAATATTGCGTTTTTAGTATGTGTAAGTTTTTTTTTCAGTGGAAATTCCCTGTAAAGGCTGTGATGTTTTACTAGATCGTCCTACTTTATGCCTTTTTCCTCTTCAGTTGCCTTTATTATTCATGCGTGCAAACAACTGTGATATTTTCACCATCAACTAGTCCAGTACTAATTAATTTTTTTTATGAGAAATCAGCTACTACTTTACCTCAAGTTATTACTTTTCTTACGTTTCCGTTTGGTCTGCTATACTTGCCCAGTGATGTCATTGATCTTTATCTTTCATCCCGGTATCATTCCGATGTTTTATATTCGTATTTTCACTGAATTGATAAACGGTTATCTTATCATAATTCTTCTGTGAACAAAATGTTCAGTCAGTTTGCTATCTTCTGTTCCTGTTTTACGTAGACGTTGTGTGCCATACTGCTTTAATTTTATCTTCACTTATTTCTTTTACGGATGACCGCGGAATCTTTGAACAAGGATATTGAACGTGTGCAAGAGAAGCTACGCGAATTGGATGGGACGATTGCGACTTTACGGACAAATCGTCGTGATTTCGATATGTAGGTTTTGATTTCTGATTTGTTTTGATTACTTTCACCTTTTGGGCCGTATGCTATCCTTCTCATAGATAGAGGGACGAAAATCCCTTTAAATTTTCTCTGTCTTCCCAACTGGGATTGCCCTGATAAAGGGCCTACATTTAATGTATGTATGTAGGTAAAAGTAAACATGCACTGAAAATGAAGAAACTATATCGTTCAAAACAAATAAATTTAAAGGAAACTTTGGATCCACTAGCTTAGCGGAAGTTAGCATGCGACCCTTTTTACTTTGGACTTTCCCATTTTTCTGTGGTTTCTATTTGGTAATTACGGTTTTGTCAACAAGTACTGTTTAGTGGTGGATTAGGAGTCAAGCGTCGTTCCTTCGAAGGCGGTTTTGGTGGCGATAGGTTCTCCAATGGCAGGTAAGAGTCTGACTTATTATTGTGTGACGGTTTAGCTCCCAGTGATGCTCGTATGCAGTTTGAGGCATCGCCGGGGTACTTACTGGAAAGTGGGGGGGGGGTACATCAATCCTTGAACACTATTTATAAACTTTTAAGCGAGACATTTCGATAGCGTACGTGCTGCGTGAAAGCGCATGCACCAATGGAATCAGTAGCAACGTGCTGAAGCGTGCGCTAGTTGTAGCGCACTGCGGTTCCGAATGCTTTCTGTGCTCCGCCACCGCGTGTGTTCCGCTCTCAGTGCCAGTAGCGGCATCGCTCGTTTTCAATTTTGAAGGGAATCCACTTTGGGTGGTCGCGGCCTCTAATCTTTTCTGTGGGATGCTTTATCAATCAAGATTTGTGAAGTATTAGAAGATGGTGGTGGCTATCGGGCTAAACGTGCAAAGGGCCATTTTACTGCTGGCCTCGTCCATTGTTGGAGGTCAACGGTTAAACAAACTGGTACTATGTCGGGTTTTTTTTTCTTATGGGTTTTTTTCGTCATTGGCGCATTATTCCCATTAGCATGGTTAATCCTACCCAATTTTATCTTGCTTCAAGCAGCTAATTCAAGTGCACGCCAAAATGTAATTGAAGATCAGGTATTTCAAACGGCTAGCTAAGAAAGAATTGTTGAGCTGTAGCTAGGTCATATATATGGAAAGTTTGTTGTGTTTTTGCCTATTTATGTTGTTTCCCATGACTGCCCATGCGGCGTTTCAATTAAATAAATATCGGAAAGGTTTTATTCTGGAACTAGGCTTTAACATCTTTGAACTTGGATGAACTTGGTCGAAATAGTAAGGTGCTAATCGTAAGTGTACATATTTTAGTGGACGTGTAACTGTGGTAAGCGACGCCTCACCCGGATTCAATAGGCGACGAATAGAGTAAGTTTAAATTTTCGTGATGCCTTTTTTTATTTTTTTCCAGAACTTGAGTGGCTTTGTTTTCATGTAGTAAATATGGTGAGATCTTATCATAGAGTGTATTTTTATGCATGGATAATATCGGAGAACTCGAAGAAAAGGGAATGTAATTATCGGTTACTGTATTAGTGTTGCTACAGCGCCAGCCACTCCGACTTACTTAGTTTTATTATGTCACTCTGCTTTTTCACTGAAAAAAATCACTTCTACTTGATCAAATGCCTTGTCTTGAGATTGCCAGAAATGGAGCTCCTGGCAACTATTCAAGGAATCGGAGTTGCAGGTGTTATTGTTTTGAGAGAATGGGTGGAGGCATTGGCAAGGTTCGCTCGTCTTGAGTCGACGAATTGTAGAAAATACCAGAATTACGATACATTCGTTGTGATAGTTGCCCTTGATTGATGGTCGCTCAATTTCCAATTAGGAAACTGGAATCTAGGGTTAGAATCTTTGGGAAGGTGAGGGTACTTCCATTGGTTTTCTCAACAAAAATATGAACCGAGCGGCTAGAAATTTACAGTGAGTAAGAAAAGAGCAATTTTTTTAGAGAACTTTAGAAATTATGCAAAGAATCAGCTTTGTATTAGATTGCTGCAGTATAAATGTGCATGTACATGAAAATTTTTGAAACAGCAACGATGCAACACCTCAGAACAAGAGATGGTTACTACCTTATTGTGTCAGGCTTCGTCATTCGTCACGCAATGACTTGAAATTCTTCTCAAGGAATTGTAGCAGCTGTGCGCAGGCAAATTTGGACACTCAGACTCGGAATTTTTGTGGTCTTATGATCGCTTTCTTTCACAAAGTGCCGCATTTTGGATAAGCAGCGCTTAGATTGAGCGTGAGGATTTGGGGGAGAAGTTAAAGGTCTTCAGTGCTCTCGCAGTTTTTTGCTGAAGATTTCCTTTTCATGGAAGCAGCTTGGTCGTGATGAAGTTAGGTCATGAAATCATCGTTGTTCTTTCTTGCCAAGTCAATGCACGTTTGGTGTAGGTCGCGTTTTGTTTGCAAAAGCCTGCCGTGACCGTATGAGCTGGATTCAGCTGCTCAAGATGTCGTAGAACATTTATGTGAATACCCATGAATTTCGTTTGGTCATCGTTTAGAGGAAAAATTCATGTAAAAAAACGGAACAAAATGGCCAGAGAAGTATTAGGTCGGTCCACAATTTTTGAGAACCTTTGGTGTTTTTCGATTTATTACTTATCTTATTTCTCTGATCTACTTATCCAGCATAGTATACATCATTATTATTAACAACATATCACCAATGCGAGGGTGGGTATTCAGTGCCTCTCTTGTGGACTTTCATAGAGTTCTGATCGAAGGAAAATTGTAGTCCCGAATCAGTTCTCAACCCAATCTGACATCATCAAGTTCCTGTTGGTTTCCTATAGTTCCTTCGGATGACCATCTATAATACTCATTGGTGATGTGGACTGGGTGCAGTGTGCTAACAAATCCACGAGCCGCAGTAGATTTGCTCAAACGATTCGGGAGTTCTGACAGTACAAACCCAACTCCCTCTGAATTCGAACTTCCTGAGTCGTTGGCGCAATACGGGAGGGCCTTTGCGCTGAAGACCGGCATCACTAATACCAGTGTCAGTGATGGGAATCCGTTGACACCTGATGCAACCGCCTCCAACTGAAAGCAAAGGAAGACAAAATCTATTTTTCTCTGAGGTCGTTCGAGCCCGCCTTGCTAAGAAAATTCCTAAAAAATTAGAGACTCTCGGGCGGTCAGTTCTTTTAGCTCCGCCTATAGCACTAATCCTGCGTCAACGAACGACTATCCGCTCTCCTCTCTCAATCACCTTCTGGAGAAGAAATCTCACTTGAATCACCATAAAGTCAAAATCGACATCCAATATTTCTTCGATCAGAACTCTATGAAATTCTACAAGAGAGACACTGAATACCCACCCTCGCATTGGTTATATGTTGGTAATAATGGTGATGTATACTATGCTGAATAAATACATCAGAGAAATAAGATAAGTAATTAAATCGAAAAACACCAAAGGTTCTCAAAAATTATGGACCGACCTAATACTTCTTCACTCTCAGATCTCCTCTTTAGAACGAATACACAACCATTTCTGGAGATTTAAAAGTTCCGAGTGGTGTGGAAGTTCTGAAGCGACATTAGTTCTGCAGCAACCTAATATTTTCTGACCTTATAGACAGGAAGCCTCTATACGGTAAACCACCTGACTGTAAATATTCACTTGATTATTTTTATTATTATTCTATTCTTTTCTTTTACTTTCTCATTCATCCTCTACAAAGTTTTTTTTTTCAAGAATGGTGCGCAATGACGAGCGGCCCAACAAACGACAACGTGTGGACTACGATGATGTGGATGATGAAGACGATCGTGATAGTCGTCCTAAAAGGTTGGAAGTTAGAGGAAAACTACATGCTAATATGCATCAAGTTGAGTCATTTGGTTATCTAGGACACTGGCTTCTACGGTAGTCATGCCATCGATCGAAACGAAGAGTCGCGAGGAGAAAATCGAGGAAATGAATAAGAATGAAAAGAAAGAAGTTACAACCAGGTATTTTTTTCATTTGCCGCAGCATAATCATGTCATCATTCTTCCGTTGATCTGCTTCCGACTCTAGGGCTTTGATATCATTACCTCCGATCTCATAACAATGTAGAATTGGTGCAGTGATGAGTGGCACCACTTCACGCACACGGTCAGGGAATCAAATTCATGGTGGTCCCCTTTCCAAGCCAACCAAGCCTCACATCTCTGGGGTCCTTTACGGTACCAGACTTGTCTGAAAGGATAAAAACACTGATTTGGACATCGGCTGTCCCGCAAGTCATTGGATAGGCCGAATTACAATCGAAATGCCACTACGATTCTGATTTGAATTGCCGTGCGTGGCGCATTCCAGTAAAGGATTGATCATCCCCGAATGCCTAGTCTTGTATCATTTTATTTCACGATAATCTGCATCCACCTTCAGAAACCGTCGTATGTTCTCGAACCTCCTCCAGGGCACGCTCACTCGTTTCCAAAGAGACGAGAAAAAGATTCAGAATGTCGAAAAAATTCAGGTATTTCCATTTTTTAGACTCTCACTATCATTAGGTGGCCAAAGTACTTCATGCTTCAACTTACGAGGTTGATTAGCTATCTTCTAAATAGGAATGTTAAGGCCGAAAAACAGCTCGAAGTAGAAAAACGCCTCGAAGATAAAAAGCGCGAGGATCGCGAGAAGGTTCGATTTGTTCATGTCATTTTTGTTATTTTTTTACTGATCATGCTTTTATTTTTCCTAGTCGGTAACATTCGGCAAAGTACAGCCGTTTGGTTATTTCATATAAGTTATACTCTAGATAATGGCGGAACGACAAAAATTGTTTGACGAACGTCGCGAACAGGAGAAAGAATTGCGAGCGCTGCAAAGAAAGAAAGCGCTTATGCAATATGTGAGTTTTTCGTTCCACTCTTACTATTTCCTTATCGATGTCTTTCTCGTTTTTTTTTGTTACTCTTTCCATATGCACTATCCTTTCTATGTGTACGAAGACTCAGAAGTTTAGGCTGAGGCGAAGAAAGAACATTACAAACTGCTGCGCAACTTCATTCAAACACAAACTAAGCCCACGCTGTTTTTCGTGCCGTCAAAGCATTCACTCCGTTCCCTCGAGTTGCTCAAGGCTTCTGAGAAGGCCATTGATGGTAGGTTTCGATGCATCTATGCGATTTCGAAGTTTCGTTTCTCTTATTTGTTTAACTACAACAGAACCACAACCTCCGGTAACCATCGTAGAACTGGTTTTTTCTCTTACCAGGGAGGTCTTTCAGGAAATGCCCAGCTTTTTCAAAACGGTTTTTTGCATGATATAGGGACACATGCATGGAACACCAAACTGTAGTTCATTTTTCCTGAGCGGCCCTCTGAATACCAAAAAAGGAGCGAAGAAAAAATTCTTAAGGAACTGCCGTTCTAACCGCTTTTTTGTGACGTACATCGCACACAGCGTTGACCAGTGTCATATCAAAAGGTTCTCATGAATTGTACATTGAAAACAGTGCGGAATTCGGTCAAAAATAAAACGATCTCCTTGGCATGTATTGAAACTATTGTGGAACATTCATCAGCGCCGTCTGAAGCCAAGCTATCAGCGGTAGTCGGATGGCCTAGTGGTTAGTGGTGCGGTCTGTGAATCGGAAGGGAAAGGGGCGGTGTTGATGGTTCGACTCCCCACAGTGCCAAAGTTTTGCTTTTTTTCTATTGTCATTTTCCTGTGATCGTGCACTCCTGCGCATGCATATAATGCGGATTTATGTTCGTTTTGAGATCCTACGACTGCGAAATTCGTATTGGTCTCTCACGAACTTGTGTGTGCATCGATAGAAATTTTATAATTCATAAACAAATTGCCCCCGGAAGGCTTGGAGAAGGGCTAACGTGGAATAGGAGGGGTCCGTCCTAGTGATTACCACGGAAACCGAGGTTCTCCCTCGCAGGGCAAGTCTCACACAACGTTGCGTTTTTTGCAGCTGATCTAGCTATCGGCAGTAGACCCAGCCAGAAGTATGACCAGAAGCCCATCCTGCCACTGTTTGACAAGGAGGAGAACCTAATGACATAGTCATTGGTGACTTCTCACCAATCGCGGCTTGAGTGTCTACCATTGTCTATTACGGGGAAGGATTTCTCATTCCGTGAAAGAATGACAAGGAGGTCGCCTCCAAATTGTCTACCAATGAGCCTGACGGGCTACTGACCCATGGTCCAACTGTTCGAAGTTAGGACGAAATCTTAATTTTCCCTGAAACTTTCGGGTTAGGGGTTATTCGGCGTCCTGATTACGAATATTCTATTAGTTTTTAGCGTAAACGTCATTTGAATTCGCTATGACGCCATTGGGCGCTACAACGGCGCCGTTTTGGTGTCGCAACTTTCTCCACCAGTTTTTTTAGTCAAAATCTACGTATGAAGGTTGCTGTTGCTCCTAATTATAGATATGACATCTGCTATTCACGCTGACACCCTTTTTCGCGAATTTTGGAACGCCAACACAAAATGCAAAAAATTGTCACTGCGAGGATTCGAACCACGGACCACTTCCCCCTTTTTTGGTATTCAGAGGGCCGTTCAGGAAAAATGAACCATGGTTCTGTGGTCCCCGCATGTGCCCCTATATCATGCAAAAACCGTTTTGAAAAAGCTTGGCATTTCCTGAAAGACCTTCCTCATTAGATCGAAGGAGTGTTTCGGAATTATCATTGCCCATTGTTGCTATCTATCACGCTACTTACACCATGATGTTATTCGATTTTTGCTCTGCGCGATTATCTCAGTGGCTAGATTTGCTGTTTTATTAATTTGTAAAATGTGATTCGAGACACGTTCAACTTCACTGCAAGGCGGTTGTTGTTGGAGAAACTTTTATCTTTCTCAAAATAATCGTTCTAGGCCTGATGGAACTTCGACAAAAAGAGCTTGAGCGTGAGCTGGAGAATGGCGCCGACGATGAGCGTGATCAGGAGCATAATACATCTGGCGCAAATGACGTCGAAGCCAGTATCTCTCAAGAGAGCAACTCAAAAAAGCGACGCCGTGATCGCAGTTATTCGCGCAGTGGTGATGAGGACGACAACGAAAAGAGTCCTGATGCAACTGCTGATCCGAAGGAGAAGAGCGCTGAACCTGAGGGGGTTCCTGAGAACAACAACGACGATGACGATGCGATGGTTGAAGAGGAGAGAATTCAGCCAGATGAGGAAGCAATGGATAAAGAAGAGGAGTGATGCAATACGGTGAGTCCCTTATTATGTTATTAGCCGTTCCAACAGGTTTTCTTTATCATAATTCGGGGTAATGGCGGAGTGATTGACATGCTGCCAAAGCAGCACTGGTACCTACTCTGCAAGATCCGTTCTCTTGATCGCGTTTATAAACTGTGTACGAAACCGCTTTCGTCTGATCGTTCCTAATAAACCTATGATTAATTGTGTACTTTTACCATTGTGAAAGTATGGCGAGGAATAATGCGATCAGTGCTGTTAGATCGCTGTAATGTATTTTTGATTCGTCTTGTTATTGTTATTTTCATGTAATCCGTTCCAACGTTTCCATCTCCCACCTGTAGTGTTGTTTTTTTGCTGGCAAAATATGGAATGTCGTTGATAGACCGGAGGTTTATAATAAATTATCGACATCACAATATAGATTAAACACAATAAACAATGTAATCTGAGACGTATCACAATTTCAGTGTTGAAGTAAAATATTGGTAAATTGAGTAGATTTCATATTTGATAAACATTATAGATATCAATAAAAGGCCAGTTTGTGGGAGATCACTGATATAACATGCCTATAATTTGGATCAAGACGGCATAGATGGCAAAGGAGGTAGTTACAATGTTGTACAATTGTTCTCGAATGAACACGAGCAACCTGAACCATGAACACATGATTATGTATAGTTCAGTGGCATAAACCGTGCTGGAGGGAACAGCTGGTAGGCCGTATGTTACAATAGCAAGTGTGGACTGTGCTAGATCATCGCTTAGTGTCTAGCCATTCCCTGCCGATCGTTTACTGCAAGGACTGCAAACTGGCTGTTTCACAATCGTCTTGCTGTTATGAGATGCTGCAAACCCGTATATCTGATAGTGGACGACCGACTATTCTAGATGACCGTGTGTGGCGGTGAAATATGATTATTGGCTTGTTGGACGAGTGGGGTGTTTTCTCCGCCATGCCGTCGTGGTCCATTTGCTCGATGTGGTTGCTGTTTAACTTGGTCGACTGACAGTACACCTCGACGCTTTTTCGGCATTTTCGACCTGGCTTGTGTATGTGAGTAGAACATGGCGAAGTTCGAGACGATTACCTAGAAATAGGTCATTAGGTAACAAATAAATTTGTAAATTG
>MU883252.1:0-13633 GCA_036418205.1 Ostertagia ostertagi
TGGTCAGGAAAGACTCAGCGAGCAATCCAGGTATGTTTCCCTTTTGTCGTAGAATATATTCGAAAATGATTTTTTAATTCTGTTTCAGGAATCTTTCTGTTTGCGGGAACAGATGTCCCGCTTCCAAATGGGCATCTATGGGGGAGTTTGCCCCCGGGCGGAGGGGGTTAGGGAGTTATAATGTGGTATTGGTATATTTTTTTGATCGGCTTTTTTTTCAATAAAGAGTTCAATGGAAAAAAATGTATGTGTTTGACTCAGAAAGGTTTGATCCTTTCATACTTGTTTGTTCAGTGGAAAATGTAGAGGAAAGTATTTAATTTTCTTCTTCTTGTCCACTAATCCGTTTCAGCGTATATCAATCTTTAAAATGGATTTCGAGAGTTTCAGGCAGGAAATGATGCGTCGTATGGCCTTATACTAGTCGAAAATAGGAATATTGTTAGTAAGACTAGTATTCGTACCGACGTTAAGAATAATGTGTGCTCCTATCTTAGTCATCCATTGACCAAGATTTTTCTCGTGTAATAGTCAAATAGTAGATATCATTTAACTTGGACTGCATCACTTTCCAAGTGTGATTTTGGTGGTTCTTTAAGGCACCTCGTTTTTACATAATGTTTATTGAGTAAATGAAACTACGAAGCCATTACATAAATGGATACAAAAGCACCAATCGACCAAGATATAAGGAGTATCAATCGAACAAATAAATGCGGTTAAATGAAGGATAAGAGTAAATGAAGATAAGGAAAGAAAAGGAATAGATGGATTGGATTTGAACTCCCTATTGTTTGTATTACTTGAACTTGGATTGGGTTCTCGCGGGTCCGCTACCGTCATACTAACACAGACGTAATTCCGACATGAAAACGACATAAAAAATGACCGTCCTCACTCTGGGGTCGCCGAAGCATTCCCCCTTGCAAGCCGTCCAAGACTGCCCGCCTTCTTTCGTGGGCGGCGTACTTTGCCCGGAGCGATGGGACAAATCGTGACCCGAAGGTTCACGACATCATTACAACCATATGAAAAAAAGGCTATACATATAATTTTTGTGTGCATACTAACCGGTTGTCTGACACTAGACTCATTATTCGATGTTTTCTTTTTTATGCAAGCACGACCAAAGTTTTCGAACTCTAAATAGAAATGAATACATGTATAGGTAACTCGTAAAGTAGGATTATTCATTTTGTATTGCAATTTTTTTTCCTCAAACTCATCTCATCGCACCACCCTTTACAACAAGAAACCGTTCTGCGGTCTTATCCAATGTCTTGTTGTAAACCTAACAGCTCGAGGACGAGCTACTTTTAAGGAGGGAGTGAATCACCCACTTTTCGCCACCACTTTCCCTACTGTACCACCAATTTCTTGAGAGTGGCTCATAACCTTGTCATCTCTCTACTGTATGGTCACCGGCCTTTATGACCATTGCCTTATGTATCTTACCATTATGTGTGAAGTTGTGTCTTCCAGTGTTGTCGAATGACAACGCTGTTGTGAGCGAGGACGTAGTTATCAGTTTTCGGATAACTCTCGACCTCATCTGCATTTATTATGTCATTATGTCATTCGAAGTATTTCTGCTACTCAATTCTGGAGGACACGCCTGGAAAGATGCTAAGAGCTCGAGGACGAGCTCACTCGAACGAATGGAGATGTCGGGTCCACGTCCACTGTGAAGGGGCGTGGCCCAGGTTACGGTATCGAAGGAGGCTGGCGTTGGCTAGCCGGGGCTCGGGAGTGATGGTCCAGCCTTGACCATACTCCACCCCATTCTTACGTCCCTGTTCCTGTTATTATATGTAATAAATATGTATAGCCTAATTATGGCTTTTGTATTATTGGGATACAACATACCGCTACACACTTCAGATTAAGGAGTAAATAACCTATATCCTATCTATTTTATAAAGCGCTAACTTTGTGTGTCGGTTTGTATGTCTGTATGTGTGTGTATGTATGTATGTATGTATGTATGTATGTATGTATGTATGTATGTATGTATGTATGTATGTATGTATGTATGTATGTATGTATGTATGTATGTATGTATGTATGTATGTGTGTCCGTCCGCAAAATGAAGTGAGTGAGAAGGAAGCTCATGGGATAAACAAACCGCTAACAAATCGGGTAGCTTACAGGATTTGAGATATCAATGTTTTGTAGCAGGATAGTTGTGATAACACTCTTAGGGCTATATAAACACCTGCTTAGCACACTTCCGTTCATTCCACATGGTGCTGCAGTGGCAGCTGGAGGGCAGTGGAGAGAGGAAGGGAGGATGAGGAAGGGAAGCGAAAAATCTACCGTCATATCATGATTGTGTCCCTTCTACTGTATGAAACACCATTGTGTTGCATACGCGTCACTTCCAGGAGGTGTTGGTGTCACAGGAGGAAGGGACCATAGCGGAGGATAGAAAGCTTGCGCAGGAAAGGAAGGTCCCGGCGGTTGACGGGGGACTAATCTGGTTATAAAAATCGCTAACAAACGATCGATCGAAGCCTTCGCCGCTCCGCGATTTTCGCCCAGTCCATTGTAACAATTAAGATACATATCAAGCTCTCGATGAAATTCGCCTACTTCGGACGTTTCGCTTACGCGTTTCCCAATCAGTCGATGCGTATACAGTGCGTTGGAAAATCATAAGATACCCCCCCACCATTTGAATATCTCGGCTTCTAGAAAAAGCCGTCTATCGCAACTGGTAGAATCAGAACCGCCTCTATAAAAACCTATACAAACAAGTAGCCAGATCATCCGAATAGTTTTCCGTATTTTTAGACAATTTTTTTTAGTTTTGTAGTCGTTGCAAAATCATAGGACACCCTCGGAAGTCTCCTTACAGTTGAATTTTTTTATCCATCCAGCAACGATGGTAGCACTTGTCCGGTGTATGGTAACTCTATTAGAGTTACGGTTTGAGTTGCTCCCTTTCCCTCCGCGAGTGAAAGCCAGACTTTCTTTTTATACGCGCCTGATGGCTCTACCATGAGCATCGAAGCCATTTTTAGGAGCTCAAAGAAAACCATAGCTTGGTGCTCCAAATTCTCACTACGAATAGAAATAAGAGTGCACCAGGATAAATAGCAGAAGTTCTCTAAAGGATTAGCTATAACCTCGAAGATTACATCAAACAAAATCACCATGTACGGTCAACCTGTGTCAGCTCTACGAAAGAAAGAGGATAGAAATGAAATCCTATAGCAAAATCACTGATATGGACAACTAGCGTAGGGTCCTGCGAAGCGTGCTGCCATGCTCGTTAGGCGTTCTGACTGAAACCAGAGAAGAGAAACTTCAGGTCTGGAACTCAGGATGAGGTTACGCATCACCACATCTTTAGGAAACGATCACGAAAATTTTGTTGAAGGAATAAGTCGAATCCTGGCCCATATTTCTTTACAAGTGAACAGCAGTCATCTGAACCATCAAAGTTAAACTGCTCATTACCGAAGAAGCGCGGTCTGAAAGGAAACAAATTACTTATTATTTTGAATGAAAAAACTTGTTAAAGGCAAATTCCGGGATTTCTGGCGAAATTTAGGTTTTCCCCGTCAAATATGCAGCAGTACGCAAGGGCAGACCATGTGCAGAAGTGGCGGGGCGTTTTGATAAGGTTTAGGCGCTAGGAGCCTAGGTTGGAGCATTGGCGCCGCCCCAACCCATTGAGCCCGCCCACCGTCCTACGTGATCCACCTGGAACGCTAGATGTTAAGCCGTTGTTTGGAAAGTCGTAGGGGAGTATTTAGCGGATTTCAATTGCGAAAATCGACATCAAAGCCTATCTTACGACCATTTTGAGAACGTTGTCATCATTCTAGTGAGAAGAAAAAATTTTAAGATAGGAAGCAAACAAAAAAAGCACAGAAAAATAGAAAAAATAGGGAAACTAGAAAAAATCAGTTTTCATTGCTGACTTTTTGCGTGTCGGTTGATGGCACAAAGCCAACAGTTGCTGTAGACATGTCCAAACACGTAATTTTCCCAGCCCTGGTTCGTAAGCGACTAACGAAGAGGAATTTCTAATTTTGTAGTTCTTTGGAGGTATTTCCTGCTTTTTTCATTACCTTCGATCAACTTAGCATCCAGCTCTTCATACTCGAACAGGTGAGTCCCTCGTTTTATCCCGGAGTTTGCCTTTAACAAAGCCCAGCTTCGGCCCAGTCTTTCGTTAGATTTCTCTTCTCTGGTTTCAATCAGAACGCCTAACGAGCATGGCAGCACGCTTCGCAGGACCCTACGCTAGTTGTCCATATCAGTGATTTTGCTATAGGATTTCATTTCTATCCTCTTTCTTTCGTAGAGCTGACACAGGTTGACCGTACATGGTGATTTTGTTTGATGTAATCTTCGAGGTTATAGCTAATCCTTTTAGAGAACTTCTGCTATTTATCCTGGTGCTCTTTTGGAGCACCAAGCTATGGTTTTCTTTGAGCTCCTAAAAATGGCTTCGATGCTCATGGTAGAGCCATCAGGCGCGTATAAAAAGAAAGTCTGGCTTTCACTCGCGGAGGGAAAGGAGCAACTCAAACCGTAACTCTAATAGAATTACCATACACCGGACAAGTGCTACCATCGTTGCTGGATGGATAAAAAAATTCAACTGTAAGGAGACTTCCGAGGGGTGTCCTATGATTTTGCAACGACTACAAAACTAAAAAAATTGTCTAAAAATACGGAAAACTATTCGGATGATCTGGCTACTTGTTTGTATAGGTTTTTTATAGAGGCGGTTCTGATTCTACCAGTTGCGATAGACGGCTTTTTCTAGAAGCCGAGATATTCATATTTTTGGGGGGTGTCCTATGATTTTGCAACGCACTGTATAAATCTTGGCGGAGATTTTCGCCTGTGCGTTTTTTTTCGCAAGCGGGACATCTCTGAACAGGGTCTCATGAGTGCACGTTGTCGGTTTAGTACCATGCGTACAGTTTACTCAGTCACCGTTTTTGATACCATCCTACTTACCTATAAAAGCGCTTGTTGTCGTACCATTGTCGTTCTGTATGTCTGTCACGAAATTCCCTAGCTCCTCGGGATCCGCCTGAAGGGACCGGGTCAAGTGTGGGATGGGTGGGCAAAGGTCTCGCGAGTAGTATAAAACACACATCAGCTAAGCGGAGCTCCCGCCCACAAGGGCGTGGCGTCGCGTGAACTGTACCGAAGACCAAGATTTCGATTTCAGTGACAAAACGACCTCGAAACTGGGCCAAAAAGTGGGTAAAGGTGTGCATTGGTAAGTCACATCGAATTAGGGAGACCCACCCCCGGTGGGCGGGGCGTTCTCTAAAAAAGCAGTGCTTTATGAAAAATTTCATAACTCGGTTGGGAGAAAGCCTACAGAGCAGAAAACAATTTGGTGTAAGGGAGCAATGTCTAAGGTGTTTCCTGCATACATGACGTGGGCGGAGGCGCTCTGAAGTGTACAGCATTTTCTACAAGTCCTCATAATTCGGGCCGGGGAAGTCTTAAAGAGCCGGAAAAAGGTGGATAGAGGTGGGTGGAGGAGTGGAGGCCAGCTGTCATCGGTGGGCGGGGCTTGACCAAAGTGGGCGGAGTTTGCGACGGAAATTCATAACTCGGCTTCCAAGAAGTCCCGGAGGCTGGGGAAAAGGTGGATGGAGGGTGGGTGGAGGAGTAGAGGCCAGGTCATCGGTGGGCGGGGCATGACAAAGTATGGCGAGAGGTTTGCCGCCGAAAATTCATCGCTCTAAGACTCCTAGGGATAGAGAAAACGGAGGCGTTAGAGGAGTTGGCAAGGGCGAAAACGAGCGTCAACTGCTATTAGTGGGCGGAGCACGAACTAAGTGAGCGGATGTTTTGCAAAATGTTTTCCAAAGAGGTCAGGGAGACCGGGTTGAAAAAGGGTAGAGGTCGGGCTAAGGAAATGATGGGCAAAGGTTTGTAGAGTGGGCGGGACGCAACTGAAAGTAGGCGGAGTTTGCCACGAGATTTATTGTCCGGAAGCAGTCCGGAGACCGGGAAAAGAGGATAATGGTTGACGAAGAAAAAGAGGTTGAAAGCCGTCGATGATGGAGCGGATAGAATTTAGCTGAGAATTCAGATATTCGTGGTGTATCAAGCCAAATTTGAAAATTTTCGTCGCACCATCAAAATTCGCCGCAGATCTGTGTTGCGCGCGCAATGCGTGCGGCGCCAACTGGTCTATAATATGTTGCGCGAATTACGACGACATCCGCACTTTTTTTTCCCACTCGAGACACTCATGCTTTGTTATTCTCGCGATAAGGGGATTTGGGCGGAAGTAAATAACAGCGTGAAAAAAGATCGAGGGGCTGTCGATACAGAGTGAAGTAATTTTTGAGCGTCATTACCTTGTCAATTCATTGGCGCTGATTGCATTGATCATCGGATCCCTCGATGATTTGATGACCGAGGGCTCATCCAATTCGGCGTAATGTGCCTTCGAAGGAGGGGGGGGGGAGAGGGGAGAACAGTCTGACGGAAGGCCACTAGGACTGAGCCTAACGCAGAGGAGGAATTGGAGTGAATGAAAATCGCTTGCACAGCTCGGATTCCCTCATATTCTCCAGAGCTTAGCCCGAAAACTGGAAGTGTTCGCGAATCTGACGCTACGGGCGCCCCCCCCCCAAGCTCCGCTCAGATCCACAATGCGATTCTATTCATTAGGTTGTCGGAAAATTCTTTGCGCCTTTTCTTCTTCATCTTGCAAAACCTCTTGGAACATTTGAAAAATCCACTGCAAAGCGTATGTGAGCGGTGGTCAATGCTCTCTCCAGAGCATTTCTGTCGTAGCATTTCACAACGCTTGAAGCTGAAAAAATCGTGTTCCAGTGGGGACATGTTCCACGGCTCTTGCTTTTTGTAAGCCCACAAAGTGCGTTGATTGAAGCGACGCCAAGAGGCCCACGTGTTGCGGGGTGGAACTCCAGACTATCTTTCACGGCAAGACAATTATTTGGTTGTCAATGTTTAGATACCTGAGAAGAAGCCACAAATTTCGTCCCTATCTACACTAAATGAGGAGTGAATACTGAAAGTCGCACGAAACTGGCCTTAATCATTTGTTTAGGAATCTGCCAACCGTGAGCCTTGGCGGTTCAGCGTTTTGTAGTGATGTCTGGGAGCTCTCACAAGTGCACACTATCACAGCATCTCCTCTTTCTTTATCTTCTTCAAAAGGCTTAGTCCCAATAAGACAAAAGTGTGTGCTTTTCCAGCTACGCTCTCACCTTTTTGGTTGACAGAAGCCTTGTGGCCGACTGATCATAAGTAGCTTTAGTTTGTTGAAACAAAATAGCCGCTTCCTTTATATCGCCTTGGAAAGAATTGGAATTATGGTGAAATGATATTTTGTGATACTGATTCACCACCACCTTCAAAGCGGAGAAGTTTGCAGGAACACTTAGATTAGCGCCTTTCTCTCATTTGACCCGACAACTCTGTTGGTGAGTGAAAAAGGTGAAACTTCACGTAAACCACGAGCACGAATGGCACCGACGCGAAGAACAAAGCTGCTTCTCAGCAAACGTGATTATCCTCTTCTGTGAAGAATGAGTCCCTGGGTGTTTTCGATTGTTTCGTATTCACAGAGGTACACAATTCAAATTCTACTTTATTTGGTTATTTATTTCATTTATTGTTGATTAAGTGAAAGTCCACATGGTAACAATATAGAAAAGGTGTGAAAAGCTAACAGTCAATGAAACAGTGATTCTGAGCATGATCCCCTCGTGCCATATATGGGGACACGGTCTTGGAAGCTAAACGCCCTAAACTTGATAATACAACCCAATCTTGTACGTTTCCCGAGCGTTACGGACGGAATCCAGTTTAGCGCTCTGAAGTCTAACTTTGCATTATTACGTTTTGCGCTTCAGTTTAGGGAATATGGTCTATTTCCATGAACTGTGTGACTGAAGAAGTACTCGTACTGACTTTGTTAACATTCTTATTAGACAAATATTTAGTAAATAAAATAATTTATCGAAATGCGATCGACGAGTATCAGAAAGATCGGTGATTCTTCACAGCTTTTGTCGTTGAATGAAGCCACCAATAACCACCCTTTTGTTTGCGAATTCACCTGCCTGAGATTCTCTTGCTTGTTGAAAGGGATGCGTCAAATATGTCCCTGAAAATAACAGATGATCCTAGGAATTAGCGGCAATGAAGATCTCAGCCTTCAAGTTCGATCTTTAGGTGATATCACTGAGAAAGTACTCATTTACCAAACTAAGGCTCAACGAAAAATAGTATATTATGTAAAGGAGTATATTAGAGTATATAGGAGTGTAAAATTTTTCATATTTATCGGACTACCCCATAAGTTCGCACGACTTTTTGCACCTCATGCTAGAACTTCATTTAGCGATTTCTGAATATGAAAAACCCTCTTCGTTAAGTAACCTATACCTGAATCATGGCCGCCTTAGTTGCTTTCTTCGAATTCAGGATCAAAAAAGAAAGGAGCTACGCTTTCATGTTCGTATAAACTGCTACTGAGCCTCAAATCAGTCAAAGCCAGGAGTAACATCTGCTTTGTGATACGGCTCTTAGCTTGCTGTGCTCTCCCACTGAAGACAATCCTCACCAGTTATTTGCAACAAAACTGGCACTCTCAGGCGTTTCAAATACACGGTTGTAGAGGTCTGCCCTCCTTCAGAAAATTATAGAGGCTTGACGAGGAAATCCTCCATGAATTGACCAGTATCACAAGAGTGCAACACGAGTTCTGTCAACATCTTCTATCCTATTCCATCCCTACGCGGTGGCTGAACAACGGCGCTACTGCTGATGAGAAGTGGTTGTTCTATGCTAACCACCTGCAGAAGCACCAGTGGCTGTATCATCCGAAGGGGTTGAAAAACTGTCAAATTTAGCAAAATGGCCCACTTGAGAACAGAATTTACGATGAAAAACAACAACCCATTTCAAATTAAGGATGGTGAACGGCACAAGAAAGAAGGAAAAAACCATGAGGAATGACCAGAAACCGAGTGCGACTACCATCATTGTGCCCTCTTCAACGCTAACGCTCTCTGCTATCTAATCACTCGCCGCGTATAGACCTGCGGCGAGTGATTAGATAGTCGGTGGGCGTACCCCGCCAACCGCGCCAAGAGTGAGCCATGCTAGATCGCCGAGGTCAAATCTTTCGCTGCCGTCCGCACCCTCAGGAGGTCCGCCTGTCTCCCACTAGGCAATTTTCTCCTTCTTCGACCTTCGTTCTTATCGTGGAACCCTCTGTCAAGGAAATATCGTATTGTAATATCATATCGTAAACCAGCCACGGGAATCTTTCATCGGCATTGTAACAGGCCGGTCTCCTGAAATCAACACCCAAAGCATTAGAAATCTCCAACTATTAAACCTAAAATTCATGAAGTATGTCCGCTTCACGACAACCGAGACCACGTGTTTCGAAAATGACATGGCTCTAGATTTAAAACTCACTCGAGAAGTGATACCAGACCCACCGTGCAACGGTGATCAGCCTACCTCCAGATACCACCTATTCTTCTCTCGAAGGAATCATCTTGTAGACAAAAAATATGATTCAAAGAAGAAGCTCGAAATCGACCTCACTGCCTTTTCAGCTTGAAACTGCCGACCTTCTGAGAGCACGGCATCGACTCTCCGGTGAATCGTTGGCAACAAGCCAGTGTAGTGATGGTCCGTATATTGATGATGGATATTGCTTTTTATTGAAATAATGTTAACTCGAAGAAATGTTTGAATATGGCACAAACTTTTGGAACAACCCAATAATAGGTAGGAAATATTTTATCTATGCGTATATGTAATATATATATATGTTATAGAATAGAAAAGGTAATAGATCTGAATGTTGGTGTTGATTAGTTGAAGGCAAAATGAGCCATGAAGTCGTCGATCTACTGTCACAAAAGTGTTCAAATGCGTACCTTACCACGTAAATTGCGAGAGGTGGCCAGTAAGCACTACCGATCCCAGGGTCAACCGTCACATTCGCAGATTTCATGAATTTTGCGACCCCTCCCCATAGCGGGTCACGACGCGACCCTCCACCACCCCCACCACCACCACAAGTCTTGGTGGCTCCTCCAATACTGCCCTACCCCAACCCCACCCTCACCATCATGGCTCTTTCTACAGCATTCGATTCTGAGACCAGTTGACACAGCCCAACTCCACCCATTTTCGCCCAGAACAGCCGTTGAGGTGGGGAGGGAGAGGAGATAAATTGGTGTCATGTAGCGGCGAAACCTCCAATTTTGTCTACTTCACGCTACTTTCCTGAAACTTTCACTAAATCCTTCAAAAACCATAGTGTTTGAATGACAACCCCTTGCAAAGACCTCCGTTCCCACTATGATAAACCTTCCTCACCCCCTTCCCGACATCACAAATGCGACCCCTCGTTCGAATAGTGCGAACGCACGGTTGACCCTGTACCGATACCTTACCTAACCAGTTTTTTTCACTTTTCAGAGTCGGTCTCGCAAAAGCGACCAAGAAGAGATGAGGAGCTCTATCTATAGGTTTTTTTTCTAAGGATGTGATAAAATAGTAATCACTGTGCACACACAAAATTTCTCGCCAGTCCTAGCGGGTGAATCGCTGTCTAGAGCGACTCAATCACATCATATGGCGCATTCAAAACTTTCAGAAGTACTCTCATTTTACATATGTATTTGAAAACAATCAAAGTAGTTACACTTCTAAGTAGAATTTCCGACTGCCTGAAGAACGACAACATTGTCTCACCTATTCACATTCACTCCACATACTTGCTCCTGTTGACCAAACTGTTTTACTGCAGCTGTTGACCACGTAGCGAAAGGGTGAAAGTCACTGAAGTCGTCCATTGTTTCACCGAGGACGCCAGCACCAAACACATTCCAGTACCTGAGAGTCAGGATTCTTGGGAAGCTGGCACGCTGACGAGATGTGTCATTTCACGAACCACAAAAGTGAACTGCTAGCTCCCGTCCAATTGTTTGTGATTTGTTTCCAGTCGTACCAGTTAGTAATTCAGCTAAATCAATTTTTTAGGAATTTTTCTGTTGTTAGAAGTCTCATGTTGATATAAATGTGTAATAAACAATATGAGATTCCATAAATGAACAGCGATAAACAATGTAGTCTCATATTGTTTACAACATCAAAATAAACTAATTTACATAAAAATATAAATATGTAAATATAAATATCAATTTAACTAAACATATACGAAGATACTTCTTTTCAATTCCTTTGTTGTTATGCAGTTCAGCTTTACAACTTGTCACATGGCAAAATCGAATAGACCTCTAGTGACCAAACCGTGTGAAACCAAAGACTAGATCTAAAAGGTGGAGCTCTAAGACTACCAGAAGAGAAGCTCAGAGTTATCATGAAAGTAAAAACAACGAAGGTCTCGTAGAGATCAAAAGTTGCGGCAGAACCTTGCGGTGTCGTTTGGATAGAAAAGTCTCGTGATTGTTCAGAGAATTGGTTGAAAGCACGATCAGGAGGATTCTACGATAAGGACGGAGGTCGAAGAAGGTTAACCTACCTGGTGGAGAGACAGGCGGACCTACTAAGGGTGCGAACAGACACGTAGTTCGCATTGAAGCATGTGCCCGCGGCGGTATAGCATGGCCTCCTACGCGGCGCTACTGGCTCTCGCGTCGTCTCGTGTCTGAGTGTCTAGCCGTTTAGCAAAGAGAGCGTTAGTGTTGAAGAGGGCAGCACCGATGAGAGTCGCATCAATGCGCAAATCAACGGGCAAGGAAGGGTCCCATTTCCCGGGTTCTGGGCCATTTCTCTCGATTTTTCTTCTTTCGTGCATCACTGACCATCCTTGCTAATTTCCAATGAGCTGCCTTCATCGTGAAACCCGTCTTCAAAAGCACGACTAAAAGGCAGCCCATTGAAATCATGGTAAAGGTGGGTAGCGATTTAGGACTAGAAAAAACCATGCGAAGCGGTCTAGAACCCGAAAATTGGGCGCTCTTCCTTGCCCGCTGATTTCAGCATTGGTGCTCCAACTTTCAACGCTAATTTTCTCACTGCTGAACGGAGATCTGCGGCGAGTGGACAGCCAGTCGGCAAGGTAGCGCAGCGATAACTTCGCCCTTATTGCCAACTTTACATCATTACAGAGCAGTTCTTACCATTCCTCGCCAGAGCGATTCGGCTTGCTGAACTCTGGCGAGGAGTTTCGTTCTCTATCAACCACACTTCTCGTGTGCACATCTTTGTATTATGATACAAGAATGCCCAATTTTAGTAGTTTTAAGCTGTAGATATACTAAATAAGCAGATATTCATATCTTACTTGAGCAGTTCTGATGATACTGTCAATGAAGTTGGTGTTGTTGAGAACGGATGATTGCCACAGTGCAGGAGAAGTCACCTTAACCATGTTTTGTGAGGCGATGCTTCATATAAAATCAATACCATTTTTTCCTATACGAGTGAAAAATATTTACGCTTCCAGGAAAAATCGGGTGTATTCCTCTATTACGCAGATCACAACTCACTTATCTGCATCTATGTAGAGGAGAGTGGGAAAAATAGGGATGATCGGGTGTAGCCACCGCCAAAAGATCCAGGAAGTGATTAGGTCTGACGTATCAATCGGATAAGTTGTTGAGTAGTCTTTCAACTGGTTTCAGAAAGCTGTGGAACACTTTTTCCCCAATGTTGAGGTCATGGGGAGGTGTATGGAGGTGATAGAGAGACCAAGCACCACCAGAGCTGGGAACTAACTCATGATTAGCAAGGATCATTCAGTCCAGCGTGATGTTATTATTGTGATAGTCTTCCTTTCTCCAAGAAATCCAATACGCAAGGTGTTGATTTCATATATAGAGCAAAGGCGGAAGAGCAGCTAGGTGGCATACAGGGAAGGGGTGATCCTGTCGTTGGCCCGCAAATATTGGCATACAAAGCGACTCGGTCATATAGGGAGTTGTACGTAGTAGAGTGAAATAAAAGCGTAAATAATGAAATAGAAAAAACGGGGTTCCCCTAATTCGATCTACACAATGTTGCTGATGTGGTGCCCTGTCCCAGGATGGAAAATGGAGGAAAGGGAAGGAATCGAAACCTTTCGCCCTTCGGTATAGGTGAAGAATGTAGTTCGGGGGGGGGGGGGGACAGGCTCCCTAATCGAAATGGAGTTGAAAGACACTCATATTTTATTGAACATCATCATATCTTTCACTGCGACAGTGGCCTACGACCAGTACGCCACACTTGCCAAATGTAGTATTGCTTATGGCGAAAATGGCTGCTCCTTGTTGACGCTTTATTACCGCCCTTCCGCAGTCCACTTTAATTAGATATTGTTACTTTTATTAGACATCATGAGTGCTTCCCCTCCCCAACCGCATTTTCACCCTTCATATGCTTTACACCTTCCGCAAGTTAGTAGTCGAAGCATTAACACAATCACGCCTAGGAAAATTTGACGAAAACGCTCAGCAGCGGCGCGGATTCGAACGCGCACTGGTGAACTCAAAATGACGTCGGCAGGCTCAAAAGAAAGGTAAGCATTAGGCAGCCCCTGTCCCTTCGCTCAAATAATGCATAATATTTCTGGCACTATACTCAGTTGTTCAATCAGTTGTACAACGAGCAAAATGATTAGGTACAGGTACCATCCTC
>MU883253.1:0-13184 GCA_036418205.1 Ostertagia ostertagi
TGCGTTGGAAGACGCTGATCCCATGCTTATCTTCCTAAGACAGGGTTTTCTGCAGTTCGGCATGAGTTGAGATAGAATTGGCTGAGCGAGCTGAGCGTGGAGTTGAACGTTTAGGTTTTCTTCGCTATTCTCTCAATGTTCTTAAAATATGCCCAATTCCCCTTCCTCAGCTCTGATGCTAGCTCGATCTTTATGTTGTTTCTTAATTTAGAAGAACGTAGTTGGAGGATATAGGATATTTTATATTTTACGCTGAGCGCTAGTAGGGAAGCAAAAAGCAACGCATTTCCCATAATCATCATCTTCGTGAGCTTCCGATGCCGACTGACCTCGTCACATGCGCAGACGAAATCAGTCGTCAGCATCTTTACTTGCTGGATGTACTTAAGTACGAAGCAAAGTGATGATGAAGTTGCTGGCTGTCGACCACTTCCATGTGCAGCTCTGAAAAGTTAGGCGAGATGTCCTGGCGAACATCTTTTCACGTTCATGATGATTTCTTAGAAAAGTGAAAATCTGCTCGTAAAGTCACTAGAGAGCGCACAGCAACCCTTAAACCTTCGGCAGGACCACCCTCTTTTCCCGTCGCTTGGTGACCGCCTCTGTTTCCACAGATTTGAAAGCCTTAGGATGATGAGCGTGGGTGCTTGCAGTATGTCACACTCATACCACTCTAGCGAGTCTTGCGATCATCTGCTTTACATTTCGTTTATATAGATTCAGGGTCTTGCCTTTTTCTCATTCAATAATTCTCTTTATAAAGGCAAAGTTTGAATTGATGTTGTGCCATATCGTATTAGCCTTATGAGACTTTATATTCACGAATCGACAAGCAGCTCATTTCTCAAGCGTTCTTTTTGGAGTCCATGTTTTTGGTTTTTTAAATATGAAATTGGCGCTTCCATCAAAATGGGTGTTGCTCACTGAAACATTTCCTCTCTGAAAGGTTACTTTGTTTTCCACAGCTTCAGCCCTATTTCCTCTAGTTCTGCGTGGAGAACAGTTCGGAATCGTTCATACTACATATGCACCATTGAGGTCGACCATCAGTTGCATCACTAGTGATTACATAGTCAAGTACACCTCATTCCTTTTCAGAGGTGGATGATGAAGGAAGACCACCAGCAAAGGTGAGTTTTGAGCTCGAAATCAGCGAGAGGACACTCGTTGATCAAGACAGTGACAGCCAAACTGAGGGCTCTCGCAAAGGCGAAATGGATGTAGAAGAACAAGATGAATCGGTTGCCACAATAAAACGTTCTGAAGCCGAAACAGAAGCACAAGCAGATCTCGATGAAGTTGCAGCGACATCAGAAGATGACTCTTTCGTCAAGGTAATTTGTGTTGCATCCACCATTTTTGATGTTTGAGGTTCTTCAGTAGTGCCGGAGCAACACCCTTAGCGCTAGAGAACTCTTAAGTTTTCTTTTGATTTTTGCTTGTTTATTCATAGAATTCGGTGCAGATACCATTGTTCGGACGACCATCTGATGCTGAGTTGGGGCAAGAAGGAGAGTTGGACCTCCATCTGACTGAATTTATGACGTCGTGCAAAGCGCCGCCACCGCTGGAGGCAGTCCCTACTGATTGGGATACATTGAGCGACATAAAGAGCTTAGTAAGTGTACTTTCACATTCACCAGAAATCAGATGTGTTAATTCCTCCTATTGAAATGAAGTTATTTCCTTTTCTACCTTGGAGGGATTTTTGGATCAGCTGGGAAATTCCAGACATACAGGGGGGGGGCCAAAAAAAAAGACATTTTGCCTCCACTTCCAGATGGATTTAAGCACATTTTACTCAACTCAGACCGAACGGTTCCAACTTATTATTAAAGAGTGCATTCCATTCTATAAGAAAATCTTCATAGTGGCCACGTACGTGGACGGCATCAGAAGAATTAGCCCTGGAAACATGGTGCACTGGTCGATCTCAATGGGGTCTTCGAAGGATCGTGTACCATAACGACCCTTACTGGAAAGCTAGTTCCGAGGGGATTTGCACAGTGGTAGCTAATGCCTCTAGAAAACTATCCAACATTAAATCGATTCACGAAATACCTCCTTGAGCCTGACGACGGTGACAGATGACGTCATATTCTGAAGACGGTGAGGGCAGTGAAGGAGAGCCTGCGTACACTAATAGAGGAACACTTAGGGAATACTCTGCTGAGGAACTCCCGTCAACGACAGCAATCTCTGCGAAGAAAAAAGAGCCGAAGTCCGACATAGGCAAAATGTCTTTTTTTTTGGCCCCCCCCCCCCTGTATATGGACGCATACCTGGTACTTCATGTTTATCGCCTGACACTGACAGATTACACTGGGAAAATAACCTGGATTTACATATTCATTACAAAAGTCACATTCCACGACGTATGATGCCGTAGAACCCTTTTGTGAGGGAAAGTGGTGATCCGAAGCGCATCAAATGCGTAGGTTGTACCCACTTCGCTACAGTAAGTTGCGCGATAAGGGCGTAAAGGCCCAAGAATGCTCGTGTAGCTCCATACTGCTTTCAGTTCTCCGTCCACTGAGTAATGGCTAAGGGGTTTAGCAGACCATCACCGACTTGACAACAAGTGGCAAGGAATATCAACAAGAAGATATTTGAATTTTCCCTTCCTTCGTGCTCTTGAGTCTTCTGAAATCAACAGTCCACATGAGCGTTCTGTTCCACTGGTTTTGGACAATTTCTTTTGCATTCGTCAATGCTAGTGGATTAATAATCCCCTCCACTCACCTTTAGTTTTTGGTCATCATAAGCACATCAACATTATTGTGGATCTGGCTTCCAAAAATTCTTCAATGAGCGTAGAGTCGATCTAATCGATACGTATCTCATAGTCTTACGTGGTCGCGGACTGTGCCTTCAATTTGAGATAGTTGAGGCAGCATCCATAGTAGCTACTTGGCGGAATGTGCAGTCCTAGACTATGAAATGTATCGATTAGATCGATTCCAGGCTCACTAAAGAATTTTTTGTAATCTAAGTCCACAATAAGGTCGCAATCATTCGTATCAATAAGTAATCGATAAGGCTGACTGCACTGCCTTGCCCTAGTCACTGATTCTGCCCATTCCGCACATTTAACGATTTTTCTTTATATTTATGCCTATCTAATCCCATTCCCATATGACGCACATCAGACTTATCGTGGCCATAAACACGATGTATGGGGTGAAGAAGTTGTGCGCTGAGTAAGACCAGCTTGTCAGGGAGCTTTGCAAAGGCTTCAGGTGAGATAGAGTGGTAGTGGGTTTTACAGGGAAGTGCGTTGATGAGTTAATAGAGTGTGACTGCTCGACGATGGAATCAAAGTACAAAGGCGTTGTAGCGGTTATATTAAGAGCTCTGCAGGGAAATGGGGCAGAGAATACCAGGAAAATATGTTCTGTGATGCGCAAGTGAGCGCTGTAAGCAGAAAAGAAGAGATATAGGCCGGCATATTCTACCATCGCTTCCGACGCAATTCGCTGCGTAATAGTTTGTCCTGGCGAAGTAATCCCATTCTTCTGCAGAGGGAGGATATCCCGGAGCGGATAAACTAAATAGTTCGCTTCTGCAAGGAGGGGTAGGGGAGTATAAAATGAAAATTTTGTCATAGTTATAGAATTTATATGAACTGTCAAGTAGCGAAAGTATGTGTCTGATTTATTATTTTTGTACTTCGGTTGTTTTTTCAGTTGGACGGCTTTTCTCAAAAGCAAGGCGTGTTCGATAAGTTCGTTGCTGAAGTCCGAGAACACGGAGACAATAGTGAATGAATACGAATATGTTAAACTTTGGTATTCACATTTTATGGACGATTAATTTTCGAATACGATCATTAAGAAGCGTCCGGTGTGTAAATTGACTCATCAAGGTTGTCATGCTCAGGGGAAGGGTTGCTTGAAGCTGCTCAGAGCAAACTGTAGATAAAGAGGCTGCATATTTGGTGAAGCACAACAGAGCAGTGTTGTGGAAAATGTGTTTTGGCGTAAATGTGAGCATCTCACACCGTACGCTAGACCATATTTACGGCAAAATATCTTGATAGTCTTTGTAGTGTTGTCATATTGAACCGTAAAGTAGAAATGTTGATAACAGAATCAAAACAAAATAACAATAACGTAGTTAGTTACTCAGGGCAAAATTAATTCAGTTAACAAATAATAGCTGTTTTCGACTGGCACCTCTGGTCTTCCATGTCCTTGAGGACCATCGTGTTTAACTTGATCCAATTTTGGTGGAACTCGGGAGATCATAAGTTGCTTGATATCTTAGTTATGTTTTAACTTTCAATGGTGTGACCTGGAACCGGTTCATTTTTAGTGTACTTGATAGCTCTTTTTTAAATGCATGTTTTATCCCGTGTTACCTTTGGCAGAGAATCTTCATGTCCGCCGTACATGAATACCGAACTTCATTGTGCCTACGGTTATACTCATCATCTTAGGATGGTTGAATTTGTTGTTAGACTAAAAAATTATAAACTTATGGTGATTTTACGTGATTTTATGAGTTTTAGTAAAAAGAGATTGAAGTAATGGTTTTTTTTTCGTTTTATTTATGTGTGTTTGATTGTACATATTGTCATATATTGACTAGATTTTCCCTCGATCACACTTCATTTTTATCTAGTGCATTGTCTTGATCACTGCTGTTCCTTTAATCGTCATGTGAGTGTCCTTTTGTTAGGAGAATTTTACTCTTTTGTACATAGGTGCGCCCGGTTGTTATCAGCGCTGAACTCGTGTTTTTATTTTGTCTTCTATGGAAGTTCATACCTCACGTTGAATAAACCATCAATGGTGAGAATACCATGTCATTACGAATTTAGTAATACATCAACGACTGTATAGAGAAATAGATAAATGTTAGAGCTTCTAACGTTGTACGAGTTATTTGTTCTTTGATCACTATCTCATACTTTGTGCTGTCTCTAGCAAAGTAGTGTGTAGCATTCAAGGAATGTTCCCCCACATAGCTGCGTTCCTTCTTAGTGTAGAAAGAAGAGTACAGAGGTTCAAGTATTTCGCTACGGAACCCTTCATCGACCGGCGGGTTTAGGGTGGTTGTCTGCTGCTGTCACCCCCTCAAGGGTCACTACTCAAGCCTGCTAGTGTGAATGTATGCCGCCTTTGAGTCCACTTCAGTAACCGATGAGTAATGTGTTCGAAACTCATAGGGCAATTCTGGAATGACAGAGTCAAGTGGAATCCAAGCAATGGCTGAAAAGTGGATAGAATTTGGAGAGTGGAACAGAAGATAATGCCAAGGAAAGAGAAACCATGCTTCACTTTAGGCCGATGTCATAGTTTGCGAATCGAGCGATTCGCTAGCGAATCGCTGGATCCGAGCGTTGCGCCAGCGAATCGAACGTTGCACCAGCGAATCGAACTTGCACCAGCGAGTCGAACGATGTACCAGCGACTCAATAGTGGCGGGACCCAACGTTCAAGTCGCTCGATTCGCAAACTATGACATCGGCCTTAGAATGCCCGACAATTGGGAGGTGCTTGATGTTTTTCGACTGTGCTATTGTTCTTCCCTTCCATGAGCATGCTGGTGCTCATTGCCCGACTTGGTACTTGTGAAGGAGCAAATTACATGAAGGTGTGATCAGGGGTGATAGGTCGTCCCGGCAACAGTAATCTATTTTCTGTCAATGAGAGAAGCTCAAAGATGCGTGAGACATTCTGTTTGTGCAAGGGAACTGAATGCCTTGGGTGTTCTGCACCACGTACTATGAGCGACATGATGCCCTCCCAGCTACCCTCCCCCTTTCCCCCAAAGTGCATTTGTGTCGCAACTCATAGTAACTCATTCGGTCGTGGAGCCGAAGCTGGTAGAGGGTTGGATTCAAAGGTCTTGTTGAAAGGTAGAGGATAAGGGTTTCGAAGCCGGGTGTAATACCTTGAAAAGAGATGTTCTCCCACAAAATTCCTTCCATTTCTGCATGCCAACTTCTTGTCACTTCTTTTTACCTCGCTAGTTCAGAAAAATACGAATTAGAGCTACTGAGATGTGGCATCGAACAACTTTACCGAACCAGATCCAAAATCCTTTTTTAACAAGTTGTGGCTGCACTATATGTTTTACTCTTCACTGTGTGGAAGCAGATTTCTTTTCATCTTTCTTCAGATGCTTGTGCGCTTGGGATTGACATCGCTACGTCGCGCATCACAATTTGCTGGCGTTAAGGATCGTGTCAAATATGTACCACGTCGCGCTTTACTTTATGTACCGGCCAGTAATCAGAAAATGCTCGACAAAGTACCAAACATTGCGGTGAGTCCAGTTGCCACCTGTTTCTTGTTGCTTTTGTTTACAGAGTCATAATGCTAAGAAAACTCATAGATCTTTATCAATGACCAATTGGGGGCCAATACCTTGGAGGGGTTGGTCGGTGCTGATTGCTCATCGTCGTACACCGGTTAGGAGTGTACGGCCATTTCCGCTAAAACCAACAGCGTTGAAATGAAATGGTGCCATAATTCTTGAAAATGTAGGATAACATCATAAGGGAACGCCCGCAGTTGAGATGTAGGTGGTTGGTTAGTGATAAAATGCAAGCGTTTTTGTCCACTTTGTGACCGTAATATTGTTCAGAGGATAACAAGAAAATGTTTGGAGAGGAAAGTTAATCGGATCGGGTGGGTAGGGAAACGTTGCCCTGTCAAACTTGCCTTTTGCTTCCTCCTGCAGACGCTTTAAAGTCTCTCTGAATGGTCGTTGCCACGGTATCCGTACGACTTTGAATCAATGTGTTCTCACTTCAAAGTTTATGTTTATTTTCAGCCGGCCGGAATCTGATAGGGGTTTTGTTCAACTGGAGTGGAGATCAAATGCTATTCTGCGCGGAGGCTGAGCCTAGGGGGTTGCCTGTCGTAGATAGAGCATTTTGACTCTGCAATACGAAGTTTTAGATACGACTTACCAGTCTCTGACGTTGATCGGTGTCACTTCCCTGAAGGTTAGATCTAATAGATAATTTAGCGTGTTCTGTTTCAAGCTTGCCACGATTAGTGATGTTACATCTTGACCTTGAGAGTCATCAACATCAACGCATTCCCATAATTATCATCATTTATCATATTCACGAAACGCCTAAAGAATATGCCCACGTGTAGTTTGTAATTAGCCGTGCAGAGCCACGTCACAGGTCGTTATAATTCTTTCAAGCGTTTATATATCAATACTGATAAAAAGGTGTAAAATGGGGGGCTTATCAGTGTGAGAAATGTATTGAAACACTATTTCCTGTTGGAGCTGATTTGAAAAGTAGAGGAATGTTTAGGCACTGTGTTTGTGTTGGAACTTGAATATGAAGTGCGGTGTCGTTAGACGTTGACGTCAAAAGCAAATAGCGCGACCAGACAAGCGCGTCGCCAAGCCACACAAGCTCTAGACAAGCTGAGTGGGGAACGATTACGCTGTTTTGAATTGGGTTTGCGAGTGAATTCTGTTGCAAGTGGTTTGTTGGAAGACGACGTAAAGGTGCGTGTTTTTTTGATATTTTTTCATCCACACTAGTATTTGTAAACAGTTGTAAAGTGCTCAAAATGAACGATTTTAATCAGAAGGATCATTTTTACAGCACCACTGGCAGTAGCAGATTTTCATTTCTTGGAGAATTAAATAATGGAACTGCCTTAGTCTTTATAGTCTGTATTGAGCTTACACAGATAACATTTTTTTTCAAATCAGCTCGAAAACTGAAGGAATTTCAGGAGGTTTGCAAAGCAGAACATCTGCCTCAAGCATTCATGGTTCCTAAAGTAGACTCTCCAGAAGATGTGGCGACAATTTTTGACATCTTCAGAACAAATTACACTGCAGAGCGAGTCACGGATACTGTTAGTGTGCAAGTTTAAAGGTCACTTTGTGGCATAGTATAGGTGCTACTTCCTTAGAATACTTGAGTATTCTGCTGTATTAGTTTAGAATACTCGTCTTGTGATTTGGATTGAATCAGCACGTGCACTCCTTGATATGCCACGAATTCTGTCCTCGACGTTGAACCTTCACAAGAATTCTGGCTTCTTCAAATTGGACGCCGTTGTTTTTGGGTCTGACGACTATTGTGCAGATATAGGTGAGTAACGTTGGAAGGAGACGTAAGTGAGCAGTGTTTCATAATATTTTACTATTTGAGTGTTTCCTACTTATACCCCGATCATGTGGTCTGTTTGCTTGTTTTTTGTTCTGTTTCTTTTTTTTATCTCTTCTGTTAGAACCGTATGTATCCTGAGGTGTTGCTCTGAAGGACTACTCTCACGCGGTCAATACAGGGTTACGATCTTCCTCCTTCCTTTTGTAACAAAATGCCGCTTAAAGCTGGACCCAAGAAGTGACTGAGTTAGAAAAAGACTCCATTTTGAGCAATGCTCCACCACACTACTTGATTGAGGACGCATAAGTAGCCAAGCAATCGATTTCTTGGCAAAGGGTGAATGCCAGCAAAGAATTACAAGGACGAAGAAGTACTATCTAATAATTCGAGAATGGCATTAGCGTAGTCTGTTCGACTTCATGCATTCGGTAGTTAGTCAGAATGTGACCGTTGTGATCGTAAGCTTGCGCGCCACAGCGACCCTTCCTTAAAGCAACAATCCAGGAACGAATTCGCGGGTAAGGACCACCTATAATGACGTTGCAGGTGAGAAGTTGGTCAATGGAGAAAGAAAAAGTAGAAAAAAACGTCGGGCAGGGGCTTAGACAGGGACTCCCGCCGTTTAAAGCAACAATCCAGGAACGAATTCGCGGGTAAGGACCACCTATAATGACGTTGCAGGTGAGAAGTTGGTCAATGGAGATAGAAAAAGTAGAAAAAAACGTCGGGCAGGGGCTTAGACAGGGACTCCCCCGGCCGTTTAGGGAGATGTGTGTTGGACGAGTTGTCCGAACCTGCCCGTAGTACATGCGCTCCAGTTGACTGCTGGCAAATAGCCATGCATGCTTGCAAATACATAACTATTTGCCAGCAATCGAAATTGAAGCGCTTCAATTGGGTTCTTATGGAATCGACCTCATACAGCGCGGCGGTCCCGCAACGACCGCTAGTCGAGCAAGCGCTCTGCACAGCGAATGTTGGGCGATCCGCCTCTTTATGGGTGATCCGCCCCCTCCAAGAGGACTTCGACCCCTTCCAGCGCATTTTAGAGGTAGGTTTTGAAATTAAAGACATTTCCTATAAACTTTAGTTGGGCTGGGGCATGTTTTGACCGCCTAATGACCAAGTAGTTGAAACCCTGCCTGGACTGTTGCTTTAAGAGACGTGTGTTGGACGAGTTGTCCGAACCTGCCCGTAGTACATGCGCTCCAGTTGACTGCTGGCAAATAGCCATGCATGCTTGCAAATACATAACTATTTGCCAGCAATCGAAATTGAAGCGCTTCAATTGGGTTCTTATGGAATCGACCTCATACAGCGCGGCGGTCCCGCAACGACCGCTAGTCGAGCAAGCGCTCTGCACAGCGAATGTTGGGCGATCCGCCTCTTTATGGGTGATCCGCCCCCTCCAAGAGGACTTCGACCCCTTCCAGCGCATTTTAGAGGTAGGTTTTGAAATTAAAGACATTTCCTATAAACTTTAGTTGGGCTGGGGCATGTTTTGACCGCCTAATGACCAAGTAGTTGAAACCCTGCCTGGACTGTTGCTTTAAGTAGACGGCTTGTCTATCAAGTGATACCAATACCTCGGTACGCAAATGCAAATGCATGTGTCTGAATTCTCTGCGTTCTCTGTGAAGAAAACTTCCCTACGAATGTACATGGGGAAAAAGGGGGTCGGGCCACAGTCGATATCTCGAAGTCTGATTGGGCGTGTCACCGGAAATGACGTGGCAGCCACCGCACTTGATAGATGTTGTGTGGATAAAATACTCCGCCAGATATCAGCAAAGCGTGTTGGAAGCAGCTTATCCGCGCAACTTCTATCAAGTGCGGTGGCTGCCACGTCATTTCCGGTGACACGCCCAATCAGACTTCGAGATATCGACTGTATGTGTACTGTAGGTCATGTATCAAAATTGAAGATCACTCATTATCAAAACTAGATCTTCGAAACGCTCTTCTGAAAAAAAAACTTGACTCCACTCAAGGTTTGTAGCTATGCGTTGTGGATATGTACGTGAGTGGGACCATCATCAGTGTGGTCCGGTGCTCAAAAATCTTATTTCAGGTGCTACGCGTACGTCAGAGGGCAGTGAAGTTCTCTATGCTCGTCAACGATTTGTCGCATGCTGTAAGGCATTCCAACTCCAGGCGATTGATAGCGTTTATATCGACATCAAGAATCTCGACGGCTTACGGAAGCAGAGCGACGAAGGTATGGAATTATCCAGTTGCCGAAAACATTTTTGGAGCATCTTCTTTGATTTTCTGCTGTTTAGGCCATGCATGGGGATTCACAGGAAAGCAAACCATCCATCCCAGTCAGGTATGTTATAGCTTCGATCCGTAAATTTACCTCTCTTATAGGAAACTGTGAAAACAGGGAGTTAGATTGAATACTGTACGAATTTTTATCAAAGTTTTTTTTTTCTAGTTTTCAGTTCCTGTTCAGGTGCCGGTGGTTCAAGAAGCCTTTATGCCTTCAGCAGAAAAAGTAGAGTGGGCTACTGAGTTGGTCCACGCCTTCAGTCAACACCAAGCAGAAGGGAAAGGAGCGTTTCAATTTCGAGGCAGTGAAAAACATAGAATCGACCATTGCTACTCCAAGCGACCCAATACAATACAAGCTTGGTACTCTAAATGAAACAGTGTGGAGAAGAAGTTTTGATTGAGTATTAATAATTCATTCCTTTTGAGACTTCATTATCGATAAGGAGCCACTGGCGCTCGAAATATTAATGTCGTAAATAATGACGCCCTTTGTAAGAGCTCAAAAAAAACTCGGGTAGATTTTCTAAGTAGTTGAATCGGTCTCTTCATATCTATTTTAACGATCCTTTTTGAAATATAATTATGTATGTTGTCGTGCTTAACCATAAAGACTATCATGACCTGAACCTTCGAACAAATACTGAGTAGGTTTCTGGTTTCTTAGCTCGCTTCGCTATTCTACTTTTACTTTCTGTATACTGGTTTTGAGAACTCAGACCAAAACCTCATTTGGTAAAGGGGTTTTGTCCAGCACGAGAACGTGCCTGCTCATTTTATTCTGGAACGTACTGTTTTGAGAAGGTACTGCCAAATGTTGCATGTGATGTGTTCTAACATACATACATATAATATGGAGAGCAGCTTAACAGATAGAGAATTTCGTTTTCATTTCCGAATAGGTTGTTGCTTCGAAAGCTCCAAACTGCCTCCCGACAATGCGTATCATAATTAAATCCCGCCAGCTTAATTTGATTTTTCATGATTCTTGTATAATCCGGGAAAAAAAGAAAAACAAGGCTGTGGTTACAGTGAAGGTTCCCGTTCCTAGTCTTCTTTATGCTATAAGGAAAAACATTACAAAAGGCAAATATATTTATTTACCCATTTCGCACCGCCTAAAACCCATGGGGGGGTCATACCCAATTTGCTTCCAGTGGCCGCCCGACACCCACGGGGTGTGAGTGACTTCATAAGGTGATTCTTTCCGAGGATTCGATTTTTCGACTATTTTCTATGTGGGCACATATCTTCGCAGCATACTCATCTCCTACCTTTTTTAAAAACCTAGACATCAATTACTGAAACTGTTGCCTATTTATATTCATGAATATGATTATATATCATAGATAGAGGACTGGTGCCTTAAACCAGCGCCTTAGACCGCTCGGCCATCTCGCCAATGGTGGTTTCCTCGGGGGCTTACCTCATCGATACTTTGATGTCTGGGTCCATTTCCCTGCGTTTCCTTCTGCCATTGTGTTTTACGCCGTGATTGTGGTTCACGAGCTGGCATGCAAAAGGGCTGACGAGAGTGGGATTCGAACCCACGCCCCCGAAGGGACTGGTGCCTAAAACCAGCGCCTTAGACCGCTCGGCCATCTCGCCACGAGGTTTGGTTTCGTTTGTGGAGCGTCTGGGGGCGCGTGCGTGAGTGAGTGCATGAGATCGTGGTTCTGAATGCGACTAATTCTTTATTTCGCGCTGTGCCTGTAATAAATCTCGGGTGGAGCGGTGAAGAAGGAGTCATGGTGGGATTCGAACCCACGCCCCCGAAGGGACTGGTGCCTAAAACCAGCGCCTTAGACCGCTCGGCCATCTCGCCACAAGGTTTAGTTTCAGGGACGCGCCACTCTATATCAGAACCGCTGAATGGCACTAATTCTTTATTTTCGCGGCTGTGCCTGAATAATCTTCGGTAGCGGTGAAAGAAGTCATGTGTTAGCCATGCAAAAGGGCTGACGAGAGTGGGATTCGAACCCACGCCCCCGAAGGGACTGGTGCCTTAAACCAGCGCCTTAGACCGCTCGGCCATCTCGCCAATGGTGGTTTCCTCGGGGGTTTGAGTTTGAAGTCTGCGCAAAAATGAAACCTTTGGGTCTCGCCGTGCATGAAATACCATTGTCGCTTGTGTGAAAAAACAAGCCACAAAATGATGATAAAACGCTACTTGATTGCGAACTGCTGACATCGATCCCGCAAATTCACCTCTGTAACCGACCTTCATCATACCGCTTGCATTCCTGGTGACAAATATTATACCCAGCCTATCTCTACTGCAGTGAATGCCGAATTAGAGCTAAATACACTCAAGTAATCGTTTTGAATTCGGAAGAGAAGACTAGCTTGGAAGGCAAAGTTCGGGCTCAGACCCACTTAATGAGCCTTTACGTGGCTAGAAGCGCTAGGTACGCAAGTGTAGAGGTCGCGTCACTTCCCTACTTCGAAAAGCGTTATTTAGACGCTAGGCGCTAAGAACTTTGACACGCTCCACCTGTTGCGACACGCTCCGCCCACCGCTCGATATCTTGTCTGCGTCGCAATGTTGATCTGCTATGCTCTCTCTACTCGACTTCTCTACGCTCTCCGCGCTCACATTATCTCTCATCTCCCTGCCGGCCTTTTGAACTTCTCCGCAGCGTAGAGCAAAAGGCTCGTATTTCCTGTGTATTTCACGATTTTTTTTCTTTTTCTCCACTGGCGGTCCACTACCTACCCCTACTTTCACATTTGAGTGGAATTAACTCATAATTCAATCCTGAATCTTGCCTTTAAGTGTGTTTACGGTAGGTTCAAATGGGGTTCGTAGGTGACG
>MU883254.1:0-10772 GCA_036418205.1 Ostertagia ostertagi
AAGTAACATCCCCATCAAAAACGAGAAGAGCGTCGGGTGCAGACCATACACCACAAGTGACGACGGCCTCCAAGTAAATCTGGTTAGTAGTGGTTCATAGTGATAGCTGATTTTTGGTAAATGATAGTTGTAATTAGTGACAACTGATAGAATACAACTGCAACAGGCTAATCATTTCATTGGCAGAAAACATTTACATTTTGTGGAGGCCGTCGTCACTTGTGGTGTATGGTCTGCACCCGACGCTCTTCTCGTTTTTCGAAAAGGAGTGTACTTCTCGACATGAAAGCAAAGTATCCCGGCGTAGTGTAAAAATTGATCAATACATATGATCATTTGCGCTTCGCATGATTAAAAAATAGTAAAATCTAGGGTTAAGATATTTTAAAAAGAACAGCTAAAATGTACGATACATCCGAACATTTCACCTAACTTCAAACGGTAGAACAGTTCTTTTGAGAAACCATAAAAAATCTTTAAAAGCGTAAATATTTATCAAGCAGAATACATAGTATGCATCGCTGTAATCGATAAAATATTCAAATCAGATGGCCGAATGGGACAGATTTCAAGGTATTCGACGAGAATCATCCCATTCAAAGAAAATAGCAAACAATGGCAGACACATATGACAAAAAGATCGAAATTGTGTTATAAAACTCAACAACTTACTTGTCAAATTAAAAATTACCTTATAACGCAGTGTCTTGGAATTGTAAAGTTTTGGGTAAAAATGTGGAAATGAACACAAAATCAATTTTCAAGGGCTCAAAACATTCGATATCTGCAACATTTGCAAGAAGATTAGCGGGGTTTTCGGCGGTTTCATCGAGACTAAAGAACACGGCACACAAGTGCAGTGGGGCGGAGCGCATGAGCGATCAGTTGCAATTGAGAGAAAAAAGCATTGTTTGATCGCGCCATTTGCCTCCCCCGTTTCTGCGGGGGGTCCGAAAGAACATTTATTTAATGTGGGAAATTCGCACCATAGAAAAGAGACAGTTCAGGTAGCAGGGTTTCCACGCCGACGCAAAACATTTAGCAATTCAGACCGCAAAAATTCGAATACAAAAATTGGAATTGCTGAAGGAATACGTGCAAAAATGCTCCCACTCTCTATTCAGCTAAATTCAAAAATTGATGGATAAAGTACGCTGAACATTTTTCCAGTACTTTAAGCAGCCTTTTGAAAGTGTGTGTCTGAAATAAAAAGAAAAATGAGAAATGTTGAGCTTTTGTTGAAGAATGGTACCGATACTCAGCTGACTTAAGATGGTAGCTCTACCGGCTACTCGATCTCAGTCCTTTAGAATGCGTAGATGTGCAGCTCTCGCCGGCGCCCTCTCGCCTGAAAAAGGGAGGTCTTTCAGGACCTGGAGCGCTTTTTGGAATGGTTTTCTGCATGCGTTGTAGGGACTCATGCAAGGAACACAGACCTAATCACGCCCATCTATTCCTAAACGCCTTCAAGAATGTCCCAAACACAGTGGTAAGAATAGTCCGGGTTCTATCCCGCCCCGCCTCCAGATATGCCGCCAAGATTAATCGAGAATAGATGTCATTTGTATTTTTTGGGGCGGCACTTTGGAGGCCGGCAACATGAATGCAAACTTTTCCACCAAAAGGAATGCCGAACTTTTGCACCATTTCTCGCCAGTTGTGTCTTGACATCCCTGGGGATGCTCATTCGAATGAACCATGGTTCTATGTTCCTCACACGTGCCTCTACAACATTCTGAAAGCCATTTTGAAAAAACGCTACATAACCTGAAAGACCTCCCTTGTTAAGTCCAGAGCTGCATCACCGGCCAGGGGCTATGAACTGGCGCATGCTCGTGAGCCTTCCGCCTCGCGCCAAGTAGTACGCCCGCCACAACCCCTCCTAGTCCCTGCGTAGAAATTGCGAAAGAAATGCGCATGCTAAAATTCGAGAGAAGAAATGGCGAGAATCGAAGTAAAGTAAAAGTGAAATTAATAAGGCAAAGAAATAATAGGGAAAATAACACACAACATATACCATAGAACACGATGCGACCAGGTAAAGAGAATAGAGGATCGCTCTTCGGCAGGGCTCTTAAGAAGGTGAGAAAGCGCCGAAACGTAAGCCAACAAACGGATAAATAATCCAAGTCTTAGTTGGAAGCTTAATTCGACTACAACTGCGAAACGAGAATTAAAATCCCTCCCTGATATGCACTAGTCTACGGATCCTTTGCTAGCAATGTTCCAAGCTGGAGCTGCAGCTGTCCTCTACCCGTCTGTGCTCTAGCTTTCTGCAACAGGAAACATATGAAGGAAAGTTCAAGTTCCTCTCGTCAATCCAGTTTACCTCAGATTGGGGCACCTCTGCTCGTGAAGCCTGAGCTCCAATCTTCGTGGAAATGGTGACCTGAATTTAGGACTTAACACTGACGCCTCTCCCCAGTAAGAAGCCACACGTTACCACCAGTGATGAGAGCGCTAAATAATACTTAATTGGAGCATCAGTCACCAAAACACTGTATATCTTTAGATTCAAAGAATATCACGTATGTGCCTAAATACCATCATGAGTTTGGATAGTCGAATAGCTCCTAGAAAACAATTTCGTCTCGCGCAGCACTTCGAAAGGCTATTGATTTCGCGTTCGTATAATATATTCCCATTTTCACATGAATAGAAATGGATGCTGTGGTGCACCCAACAGCACCGGGCGGTGCTGTCATTGATATATTGTGCAGTGACAAACCTTTCACCTTTGGGTATTTTTTGTGAACTTTAATTGCACCTATTACCCAATTCAATACCTTGGGTGGGACCTGGCTGATACCAAAAGGCACACTCAGATTGTTTATAATCTTCTTCGTGCATTCTAATCATGCCCATCCCAGATGCACCCATCCATCCAATAAATCATTAGATCCTAAATATTGGGTCGATTGTAATGCAACTAAAGTTACTGTCTCTCACTAGTACAGTTCGAGAACCCGCTTCCAAGGGGTCCGGCCAAATAAATCTGTGGTCGCTTTGGGGTCGTTGAGAAGAATTAACTCTACTGCAAAGCATCTGGCGCTGATCAATTCCTCTCAGAATTCGCCACACACCTCTCAGGATTCCATACAAAATCGTAGCGGCGTTTGAATGCGATTTTTGTATGCAAAGACTTGAAGCAAGAAGCCGGTACGCAATGCACTGCTTTTATTTTTCCAGACGATTCTGTTCCGATCGATCGATTTTGGAATACGAAAAGCACGGTTTTTGTGCTGGGCAACTTTCGGCCAGGGATTCAACTCACGGACCGTGTACGTAGTAAATGGCTCTACAGCACTTCCTTTAGGTTTGCATGACCGGTAGTACATAGATTTGTATTAAAGAGTGAAATCACTGGTTTGTACAGTGGTCGGAGTCATTACAAACAGCGAATTGCATCCAAATACCACAATCATTCAAAACCTACGACGAATGCATGGCGCATCTCAGTAAGTGCTATATCCTCACCCAATGCTTGTTTTTATTTTAGTACAAAGTTGCATAAGTGGGCTCGCTGTCTCATGGGGGTGGGGGACGCTTACTTCAAGTTCCAACTATGCCTTAGGGTTAAGAGGAGCCCGTATTGCTTAAGTGGTTTTCGTTTCCATAGAATTGCTCCACCTCCTAGTCTTAGTGATTGCTATGGCCCACATAATCGTCATGTCCCATCTAGCTAACCGCAATAACAAGATATGGGGCATCCTCTTGAGCTAATAAATAGTAAGCATGGGAGGGACGGGAACTGCGCAAAAAATGTAGCTGCCGTTGAACCCTGAAGTTTAACTCCCTCCCCCCCCATACCGGTCTCAGGACTTCTGTCAACCGTGAGGCTTGGCGGTTCAGCGTTTTGTAGTGATGTCTGGGAGCTCTCACAAGTGCACACTATCACAGTATCTCCTCTTTCTTTATCTCCTTCAAAAGGCTTAGTCCCAATCCCCGCTCTCACCCTAAGACATGAAGGTGTGTGCCTTTGTAACGTCCCCATAGACCTAAGGTTTGGTTTCTTTAATTAGGAAATAAGAACATATTTGCATCATAAATGGTATATTCAAAGGTATGCAAATCGAAATGACAAATAAATTTTCATTCAATTGGCACAGAAACTCAGCACGCCTCGGCCCACCGTACGCCAGTCTGAGTAGAATAGGTCGCCCAACATCGTTCCCTGCTGATCCATCCCATCACGCTCGGTCGGCACTGTTTGATTGCGGTGATCAGTTCCGAACGCTGGTAGTAGACGATTCTGTCAGACATGTAGAAACTCGTTAAAAGCCGGTTAATTGGTTAGGTCTAGCCGAGGTCCAATCGATCGATTTTTTCCTGAAATCCATCAACTTAAATTTTTACCGTAGCAGCGTTCATACTCAGCGTCCGACTCTAATCGCATCAGGGATGGATCGCTACAAAATAGGTAAGGCGTGCCGTTCGTGTTGATTCGTGTTTAGCAGCGCACAGCTGATGAAGCTTTGTTGAAAAATGAAGGGAAAAAAAAAGGCAGTAAGGCTAGCAGCCATTTTCGCTTCAGAATAAGACAAGAATAACAAGTGTGAAGTAGCAGTCGTGGGCCTCACTGAAAGATATCGTGATTATGTTTGATAAGACATGAGAATCCTTTTTGCAGTTCCACTTCGATCAGTTACGAATGCCCCCCCCCCCCACTACATTTTCATCTACTCCTACTACTGGTTGGTCGGCATGTCGTCTCCAACAAAAACACACGACAGTGTGTCCGTTCGATCATGTCGTAGCAGCGAATCCTCTATGTGGAAGACCACATTACCACATCATATCGTTATCATTATCATATCATACCATTCAGAATTGTATTTTTTCTGTGCTTATATTCTTGAAAATGCTTGATCCACATCAAGAAATAGAAAATATGAATGTGAGACCCGGAAGCTAATCGCCCAAATGTTCAGATTCAGCATAATAGCGAATTAAATTTTAATTCTATAATCCGTGAGTATGTTCACAAATGAGCAGTTAACAGCGTGCCACAGCGTGCGGGGCAGCACACCGGGCATCACCGTGCAAAGAGCGTGCACAAGCTCCCGTGAAGAGCCGTGAACACGCCGTGGGGGCAACACCGAGCAAAACCCATGAACACACGCGTGAACACAAGATTTCCGTACACAACTCGTGAACTAACGCGTGAAGACACACCGCGTGCAAGCACTGTGCAAGAAGTGTCACGACAACTACCGAGGCACCGTGCAACACCGATTATAAAGCGTGCAAGCATCACCTAGTGAAACCGGAACCTATTCTCTCTCACCGTGGACACCGTGCAACACCCGTGGAACATAGCACGACCATAGGAGAGCTGGCGCCCCGTAATCCCACCGTACCAACACACGTGAACACACACGCGTGCAGCACTGTGGCAACAGCGCGCAGACACCCGTGCAACATCCGAGCAAAGCGTGCAGCAACACCGTGAACCGCGTCCATACCCGTGCAAGAGGCAGCTACCACCGTGCACCCGTGCGGCACCATCGTATATCGTCCACACTTTCTCGCTTGATCCGATGAATCAAGGGTCCCATAAGTTTTCTCAGAACGAACTCATCGTGGCCTTGTACTAATTCCTCATGATCAGAGCTGTCGCTTTCGCTAGCTGACTTTCTGCGATGATTGTTCTTTTCCGACTGTGTGCGCTCGGTTTTTTAATCTTCAATGACGAGTCACGCCTTGAAGCGTTCTTTGTGGCTCAAGCTCCAAGTGTGGAAATTGTGTGTTCATTTTTTGCTCAAGAAGAGGTATTGAGTCGATTTACTGCATATCACACTCAATTAGACACCTGAAAGGAAAAAAAACATTCAATCAACCGTTCCGCTCCATTTTGGAGCTAAAGGAGAATGGCAAGGTCGAGGTGACCACTTGAATGGTGGTGCCCCATTTGGCGAGGTTTTTGACGGTCCATATTTTGTGTTTCTCTCGACATTCTGGCCAGCGTGATATACGCTACATCTTGCGGGCCACCCGGGTGTGATACCCTGCTTCGCAGGAAACCGGTTCGCATGAGCAGGTGATGGTCCCGATATCGCGACTCCAATGGACATGGAATTGTGGCGCCGTGGCGGATTCTGTGATTGTCATCACAAATCTCCTTCGACCAAACTAGCTTTAAAGGCCGAAAAAGTAGAGGTTTCAGGAGCGGTTTTTCAAGCGCGAATTGTCCATGATGATAATGGGCGCTCCACATTCAGAAGAGGAGAATCAGTTATCTGGCGAGCTCAGCTTGATGTGGATCTGAGGGACCGACTGACCGAGACATAAACATCACTAAGCTATGGGTTGATCTTGCCCCTAACACCTTCGCGATGTGGAGATGAGTGGTAGAGTGCAAGGTAGGGCTGCTCCCATCCGCGCGATTCCGGGATTGTCTCCAGCAAGGGCGACACTTTTGCCACGATCGTGAAATTGTCGATTTCGCGTAAAAGTTCCCAGGACACATAGCGATCCGAATAGTTTCGTTCTTGCCATCGAGCCGGTCGATGCGGGTGCGAAAACCAACATCTCTTTCGGTATCGATACATGAAAGAAATAATACGTTCCTCTCTCTGCATTGATGGCGGGATGGCCTGTATGTGAAATAATGGCCTCTGACAAAGCGAGGTCTTCATGGAAACCCTTGCAGCTCCACAGGGACATGGAGTCTGGGAGTCACGTGCAGCCACGGTACTGCTTTATATAACGCTCTCGGGCCCTGCTCAAACTGATCGACGCCCGCCTAGCTGGCAGCTGCTGCTCAAAAACTCACCCCTGTGAATACCACCCCTGCTCATCTTCAACTCACAGCCTGCTAAATGAGCCGCCGCAAATCGGAGCTGAACACGTACTTGCAGCTGGTAGTTGGGGTGAATATTTAGATAGGAGATCCTAGACCGACATGCAATTGCTGATAAGCAAAATTGAGCGCCAGGCAGATGCGATCCAACACCTTTGCGGGCGGAGACGGTCTCGATAGAATGCTCAATTTCCCCTTCATACCGCTGCTCGCCTAACTAGACTACTCGTTGTTCATTTGACGGCTGCTGTTATAAGGTGCCGCCTAGCCAATATGGTTAGGTTCGAACGTGCATATCATTAGCGGCCCTATGCTCTTCTAATGGGAGGACAGATATCGAAGATCCCACTTTCTAATAAAACTTATTAAAAGGCTGCGATGGTTTTTTTTTCACAGAAAGTCCAGCGGTTAAACAGTGAGCCTAACCTTTTACAGGAAGGGGGTTGAGTCAAAGAGAGCAGTATGCGCTGGATGCCATGGGTCCTGCTGGAGCCACACTTACAAATTCGTTTTTTTTGCCCGGTATTTGAACCGGTGGGGACCAGGGGTGTGATGACCATGTTCACACCAGGCCCAAAAGGATTCTTACTGGTCGCTGCCTATGGGTGTGGGCAACCCTTCTCAAGGCACATTGGAGATCCATTTGGGAGCGACGCCACGACTCTCGGGAACCGGATCCAGTGGGAACCTCCTCCCCACTGGGACCGATGGGTCTCGCGAGGGAGGGTTTCGCACCAAATGGATCTCTGTTGCGGGTCACGTCTGGGTGTCCATGCCAACGGTAAGAAAATCCACCGAAATGACTCATTGTGAACCGTGCACACCCGTGGCTCTAACGGTACAAAAATTATATTTTGGTAAAAGATCGAATTTTTGAGAATGACTCGGGGGGGGGACCGATAGTAGATACCATTGGAGCCACTCTCGAAAAGCGGCAAATAGAGCTCACCATTGGTCTTTTCAGCTCAATATCTGTGCAAATCGAGTTCTTCAGAGTATCTTCGTGAACGTTTCGAGACAAAGGCCATCCCAAAGCGGGTGGTGCGATGGGTTCATCTCACCGCTCAAAGCCTCAATTGCTGTGGAGGCAAATGGTCGAGCTCAGTGTAGGCAGAGTCAGCCATAACGTTGTTCCGATTTCAAAATATTACGACACTCCTCCACTTAGAGTCTCGACGCAACCCTCCCCCGTAACAATCATTGTTTGTGTGGAGAGATGCGCCAATGTGGTCTGCGCGCGGCTGCGTCGCGTGCTTTCAGTTATGCGCACAATCCTTCTCTTATCCCGCTGTAAAGAGACCGTCACGAACTGCTAACATTCTAATGAGTGTAATTCTCTTCAGGCTTGATATTTTTGAAGATTCAGGTAGATTTTTAATCTATGGGACCGCTAATTTCAGAATGTGCCAGTATTGATCAAAACCTCAAAAACACTCAGTTGTAAAGTGGAGAATTTGCATTTCATAGGTATGCGCACTTCTTTTGCTTTTCTTTTGCTTCAATTTCTTTTGCTTCGGAAGGTCGTAATTTTCTTCAATTGCGAAAGTTGAAAGGGGTAAGAAATATTGCATCCAAGTTTCGCTGAAAAAGGACCAATTTTTTTATGTCAGTCAGTACCCGAAGACATAACATGAAGAAAATAGCTTTATTCGTGGAACGATAAAAATAATGCATTTTCCGGATAACCGATCAAGGCTATGTACAAGGCAACGTCAAAGTTCAAAGTCCATTTCGCGGAAATAGCGCCTGAGTCGAACGGCATAGGACGCGTGCGGTTTCGACGCGATGATCAGTATGTGACGTCACAGTGAAATACATTAGGAACTATGAAAAAACATGGCTCTCCATTATCATGGGCCGCGCAAAATTACTGACATTTTCCTCATTAAAAAACTGAAGTGAAATAAAAAAGGTTTTCAATTAGGTGGGCGAATTGAATGACGAATCAATAAGCATGGAAGTAAGCCAAATAGCAAAGCGAGTAATCAATAATTAAACAATGAAATCAACATTGGATATCAAAAAAATCTATTATACTCAGAATAAAAGAGAACAACGTGAATTTCGTCACAGATTTCTCTTCAATAATATAAAATCCAAGAGTCAATGGATTACTTGTGATATACAAATAGAAAATAAGAAAGAGAAAAGAAGGAAAGATGAAAAAGAGAGAAAAGTCAGGGAACGATAAAGTCTCTCAAAATTCGTGTGGAAAATAGCGGAACCCTACAAAGGCGCTCTCCGTGAGAACGCAGACTTGTGGACGAGAGAGCGCAGAGGACATGCGAGACGCAGACATCAACACATTCGAACGATGGGTGTGCACAGATGCGTGAGCATGAATGAGCGCCAACTATGAATCCATTATGTTCTTATTACGCTCCGAGTTTCTAAAACTAAATCTGCAATTACGAGTGCAGGAAAAGTCCCCTTCAATATCCGATAGCATTATTCTAATATTACTAGCCACTATAGTGACCTTCTCAAGCGCAGAGCGTTCTAGGTAATTAGGTGACTAATTTGAATATACCTGAAAAAGACGCAGAAACTGCGTCGTGGCAACACTAGATTTTAGTGAAGCAATGAGAGAGACAAATTCATAGACAACTCCAGTGCGAATGAGTAGGTGTGCAATTTACTGGTACTGAAGCGTGCGGTCGCGCTGCGGCTGGTCTCACAACACACTTGATTGCGAGCAGTCTGCGGTAAGACAAATATATGTTACCAGGTGTCATCGCTAGGATAAACACACTACGATAGCTTGTTTGAATGCAGCACAAAGCACGACCGACGGCTGCGCGACCGCACGCAGCCGTTACAGGCAAACCGTGCAAGTATAAGTGACACAACAAATGAAGTTCACATTTAAACTTTGCCAAGTGAAGGAAAAGACAAATAAGTAAGATGTTTCTCTGGGTTTTGACCCACTAAGAGAGCCATTGGCTACAAAAATGCACACAACAATTGAAACAACAGGTACAATGTGTTCAGCCGAAGTTAGTAGTACCACAGTTGTTCATTGGTATTGGACCAAGCCTTTGCTGTGAGAAGCTCAGGCGACTGCACACTTGAAATGGTTCCATAGGATGGAGAGGAACCTTCACTACCGGCATAGTAGTATGGATTTGGTGTGTGCAGGGCCGGCCTGAAATATTCTTTCACCTAGCTATGCTGTTTTAAAAGAATAACTCAAGATTGATACATAGTGGTGCACGACACATTAATTCGTATACCTCGCTGGCAGGCAAACAAGCAACAATTTAACACATTGACGACCGCGCGCGTTTTGGCTTTTTTGGCCGTGTGGGACCGGGCCGATTTTGCGAGTGCGACCGCCGCACCTCGGATCCGTGAATTTTTATTGATAACTTTTTAAAGCACCAGTGGTACAAAAACATCTCAGTAACAGTCAATGCGTAGAAGGTAATAGAGTATATAGTGACGAAGTTCCGATTAAAGAACATGTAATGGTAATGAAAAAGGAAACTTTAGTCATTTTATCTGTAGTGGATGCCAAAAGCTCTTTTGATGTGGTTATACCAAGTGAAACATGTATTTTTCTGTCTCTTTAGATTTGCATTTACTTTCACTACCCTTTTTTATTGACGTGTTCATGAGAATAGCATGAAAACTATTAATGAACCAAGCCGCCGGTTTCGGTGAGCTTGGAAAACTTCTTCTAAACTGGAGCATATTTGAACAAACAATGACCTATGTCGTTCACAATAATGTTATGTTCTAATCCATAGAAGAGAGACAAACAATTCGGGAAAAAGCTGCGCATGCCCTAGAAAAAGGGATGATAAGGGTGAGACGCGGTAACGCGTCTCAATGTCCAACGAGGTGCGCAAAGTGAGACGCGTTACCGCGTCTCAATGTCGTCAATGTGTTAATAAATTTGAGGGGCGGAAGTTAAACAGTAGGCGGAGTGCCGTGAGGTTCGCAGGTTTGTGTAGCAAAAAACTAACTA
>MU883255.1:0-15419 GCA_036418205.1 Ostertagia ostertagi
CGATGCCCTGATCACGAAAATGACATTCATTTTGGCGTTCGTTGGCGCCATCTGGCGCCAATTGGCGCCACTTTGGCGCCAGGCTATTTTTACCAAATTCGCTGTAAACTTGTATACAGAGGTTATTTGGGGTCCTGATTACGAATATAACATTCATTTTGGCGCTTGCGCCATTTGGCGCCTATTTTCGGCTCGTCTGCGCCCTCTCACTGATTAGCTCGCGATCAGGACTAAGCCTTTGGGGAGGAGAGTGCTCCGAAGTGAGTAACACTTATCCTGTGATCTTATACGCTTCAACATTTGCCACACGTTGACTGGTTCACCCACCCCGGAGTCCTCCCTCCTCCTAAGCTTAGTCCTAGGTAATATGTACAAGTGAGAGGGCCCAGGAAAACGGAAAATGTGCGTTGAATAGTGCAAATGCTAAAAACGAATGTCATATTCGTAATCAGGACCCCAAATAACCCCTGTATACAAGTTTACAGCGAATTTGGTGAAAACAGCCCTGGCGCCAAATGGCGCCAACGCCAAAAATGAATGTCATTTTCGTGAATCAGGGCATCGAATAACCCCTATAGGCGAAGTTTCGACGAAAAATAAAATTTTGAGATTTTGGGGTTGTAATAGTTGAATAGTGCCAAAAGTTTTGATGTATTGAGATCCGTTTAGTGATTCAATGAGGACATATTTTTGACTTCCCAACACGGGAGATGTTTTGGTGAGGGATTCGAAATGCCTTATTCAATTCGCTGTTTTTTTTTCACGGTGGGGTCGGACCTTGGAGACAAGCTCACCTGAGTGTTCGCTTTGATCACAGCATGGCAGCGCAGTTCGTCTCAACAGTAACTCAGTTTTTCTCAAGCCAAAGATGCTCTGCAGTGAGTGAGCCATTTTGCTTATCCAAGAAGCGATATTAGTGTTTACGAAAATGAGGAATGATTCAGAATGCTTCGGATATCCTGCGCTTCCTCTCTGCTGCCTCTCTCTCCTCTCTCCCTCTTTCTCCTCTTCCCCTCCTCACCTAGAGAGTGTATGGGAAGTATGAGGAACTAGGTCAGGATCGCCATGCGAGCTGAAACTTTGAAACAGTTCAGTTCAAGTTGCTTCTGCTTAGGACTAGTCAGACTCTAAATTAAGGACAAGTCTGTTTACGTTGACGCCAGTTGGCGTATGGGTGAGAAGGGAATGGTTTTTTCGATTAGAAGTGAGAAGTGGCGATTAGGCGATCAGGAATGGAGACACTCTTTGATCTGGTTCACTTCACCCCACGCATTTGTGCGATAGACCAATCGCCTACTCGCCTTTTCGCCTAGTCGATACGCATCTTTTTCTTCGCGTCTTATCGCCTAATCACTTGAGTCGTCAACCATGGAGAATATCTAAGGGCACTCATACCACATAGTCGATTCATTTGGAGGTGAACTGTTCAGGGAGCGGTGATGTGTGAAAGTGGTTCTGAAATGCTGCCACATCTCGGGTTTTGATGGTGCAGAAAGACGATCGTAGTCCAGAGTCTGGGCATTTCTGCTCAATTTTTTTTGGGGGGGGGGGGAGGGGAGAGAGATCTAGAATGAGTATTGCACTGACTACTCGCAAAAATTCGGATAGGATGTGTGGATGTGGAGCTTCTTCCATTTATCAACAACATGAGCAATACATCTGAAGTTTCTCTGCTGGTTGCATGGCTGTAGTTGCTTTAGCGTTATCTTATGTTTTCTGTCGCACTCGATAGTATGCGTCAGCCGCTCCTTATGAACAAAGGGCTGCTTTCTTAAATCGGTATCATGTTCGATCCGTTCGCTTTCCTTGAATGAATTTTTCTTATAGTTTCATCTTTTTTTGATCATCGTTAATTCCTTTTGAAATCTTTTTGGACAGCGGCCCTCCAATCAGGAATTATTCTTTTCCCGTGAACTTTCTACAAAACTTTCTTGGCTGATTTGGGAGGGGCTCTTGGAAAGTTGATGAATTTCTGAACAATTTTCCGTGAAAATTCCATACTTACTAAATAGTGCGAATCAAGCTATTCCGCCTAATGATCCTTCTGGTCGCTGTCTATCATCCTCTTCGCATCCCATAGCAGACTTTTGCTAACAATGACCAGACGGCCAGAGAATAGGCAAAGGTTGACTCAATAGCACCACTATCACCACCCGAAAGTTGAAGGCTGAAGCCTTTTTCCATTCAAGCAGTCCTTATCTAAACCTGTTCTGAAACTTGCTCTGAAGTCAACGTTGTACAATTGTCGTTTAAGTATATAGTGAAGAGCATCTCCGCATTAGCCTTGAGAACGTGACGAGTTTGTTCAACAAACTAACCTTTTCAACAAGCACCTTGCCCTAATCTCACCCATAGGCCTGTTCACATCACGATGATATTTTATTGCAGCCATCCATAAAGCTTATTACATAGAGTGGCTGGTCGTGATACAAATCGCTCATAGTGACGCCTCCCAATTCACTACAAGGATTATTCTTTGGGTCTACATGTGCATATGAAATTGAGATCAACTAATTGCAAGATCATCCATTATATGTTGGATCTTCCCTCTTTGATGTACCTGATTATGCCATCACGACAATATATCGCTAACCGAGTAACAGCGTACAGACATATCTTCATTTTGCAAGCAAATAGTTTCATCGCCCACACGTAATCTAAATGAGCATAGATAACAGAACGCAAGATGATTCTGGAGCCCAGCCTCTACCTTCTCCTCAGGTAAGGTAATACCTCAGTATCTCCAAATCACTTGCGTTGAAGAATTTACATTTTTCTTTCTTGCTAATTGAGGTTTCTCAAATGATCTATTCATTAATGAATAATAAAATGTGGAAGGGCTCTTTTAGCACAAGAAAAACACCTAATATAACTGAGCTCTTTGCACGCTGCCCAAAAAAAAAACAAGCTGGTGACGTCGTATATGTGGCAGAAAGAATATTTTTGGCCGTTTCAATAGAGAATATGAGCTCTAGCAACATCCGCATACCTCTCTGCGAGTTTCGAATGGGCATTGAATGCAAGATATAGAAGAAGCTGCGGAATTTGAATAATTTCCACAGTTCTTAGCTTTTCATGGTCTTCATTTATTGCCAAGAGCGCAAAGTATTTACGATGTGCACATTATAACTCGTTATGTCTGTTTTTCATTTCTTAACTTTTTCACATCTCTTTATTTTAGATGCAATACCACACATCATAAATATTTACATTTTATTCAGTCCTTTTTGACTTTCCAAGGAAATCGGAAAGGGTTGGCCGGTTCCGGACGGCCCCAATCCCGATTGAGCTCGATGCTATGTTCCTTGATTGTAATACCAACCACTTTCGATAAGAATATGACGGTCAAAATAGAGAATACAACGACGAGAAATGCAAACACGTAGAATGTCTCCTGAAATGGCTCAGTGTGGATAGTTCAGTTTAGTTCAAATTAATGCAAGCCTACCTCATCGAAAAGTTCATCAAATGTGGGAATGGATTGGTTTATGAAGTGTAATTGTTTCGAGAAGCCACGCTTTTCTGCCGGATGGCCGTTTTGATTGATAATAGTAGTCACCCCAATTACTGCCTTTTCCCGCGTCCATAGTGAAATCAGGGAATATAGTTGATAAGAAAATTCTAGCTAGAAATCAAGTCAGTATAAGTCCTGCAAGCCGAATTGTTGGGCGAGGTTTATGACATAGTGGATGTCGAGGAAGATTTACTCAAGCTTCAATCGATAGCTTTGCTTGGCGCAGCAATTAAACCGCGAGCAGCTTTTGCGCTCAATGGGACCGCCCGGCGACCCGTTCGGATGGAACGAACAGCTGCAGTGTTTACTTGCGTTTTGCGTCGGGGAACTATTGGAACTTATGTGGGATCTGGAGATTATTCATATCAAGACGAAATATAATCCAGACTCCAATTCACTAGACATAAGGAGCTATGAGAAGAAAATTGAAAAATATTCGGCACTTTTGCACTATTACAACCACAGAAGGAAGCGAGGTGGGTCAAACCCAATTTGTCATCGTTACAGATCTCCTGCCTATGGGGTCTTCGAGAAGTGCGCTGACCGACCCCGAATAACGCCATCCTCCCAATTTGGCGCCATTTGGCGCCAGGTGGCGCCACAACTGATTCCCACCAAATTCGCTGTAAACTTCTGTATAGGGGTTATTTGGGGCCCTGATCACGAATATGACACTCATTTTTCATTCGTGCTGTTAACGCATACTTTCTGCTTTTCTAAGCTTTCTCACCTACAGCGCCTAAGACTAAGCTTAGGGGAGGGGAGTGAAACTCCGGAGTGGGTAAACCACGCACCGTGTGGCAAAAGTTGGAGTGTGTCAGACCACAGGGGAATGGCCTACCCACTTTGGAGCCCTCCACTATTCAAAGGCTTAGTCCTGAATTGCGATCTAATTAGTGCGAGGGCGCAGACGAGCAGGAAATAGGCGCCGAATAGCGCTAACAACAAAAACGAATGTCATATTCGTAATCAGGACCCAAATAACCCCTATACAGAAGTTTACAGCGAATTTAGTGGGAATCAGTCGTGGCGCCACCTGGCGCCAAATGGCGCCAAATTGGCGCCAGCGTCAAAAATGAATATCATGGTCGTGATGAGGACCCTCGAGAACCTCCATGGCCGAAGTTTCAGCGAAAAATATTTTTTGACCCATCTCATCCCTAGTGGAGTTGTAATAGTGCAATAGTGCCTTGGCTGGACTCAAGACATCTTCGCCATTTCGGGGTTTTCGCTCCACCTATTTGGTTTGAGGCAGCAGCTCTATTGTAAATCGGCAGAAGCGTGTAATCCAAGTGATTTGCTTTGCATCTCCTTGTTGTTGTTATGAAATCATTATTGTGTCAACCACTACGATGCTCATTGATCAACTTTACATTTTTTTTTTTCTTTCAGATAAGCAGAATGTAATCTCTTTTTGTTTCCAAGCGTTTCCAGGATTCAAGCAGTACGGAGCTGATCAGGTCATGCACGATGTTCGTTGTTGAGTCCAACCAGGATCTGGAAAAACAACTCGTCGCCTATCTTTTACGCGATGTTCATATCTTCTGAGAAGAGGGGCAGGTGAACTGCTTAAAATATGTTTTGGAATAATCAAAAAACAACATGGCATTCTGATAACAGTTCTTGTCGAATTGCGCCATGCCTTCGGACTCCATTCGGGTTCATGAAGGATTTTCGCTGCCTATTTCGCCCAGAGGTGGCCTGTTGAAGGACGTTGTTTGGACCAATGCATTCCCTTCTGGACAATTGATATTCACTAATTTTGCTCTGACATATAGATTTCGGTTGACTTGGCCAATATCTCACAGAAACTTGGCAAAAAGAACCCATCGTTCTTGCAACCTTCAATTTCTCTGCGCATTGAACTGTTGGCAATGTAGTTATTTAATGAATGGTGTTTTCACATGTTACTGCTGAAGCTTGATTTGAGCCAAGATGTGCTGGACGCGTGCTTCAAGGGCGAATTGATGGATGCGTACAGGCGGGCTGTCCAGCCCGCAACTTGTGGTCGCCGGGATCAGGTTTCGCACGAAAATTTGTAATTAGGCCAAGCAGCGAGATAAGTGTTCGTAACGTCGAAGGAATAGAAAACTAAATTGTTGTAATGACGTTTTTGTGCGTCAAAAACTCACATAAGAATTTTGGTTTGGTAACGTCAAGTGCAATGACTCGTCATTCGGATAAAGATCAATTGATTCAGACGGTCAATAATTTGTTTTTTGGGGCTATCTAATGATTCCGTCGACTCATCTTTTCCATTACAGTGTTGCGGTCTACCTGAAACTGAAGTGAACTCTAATTTATCACTGCGGCCTAAAACGTATTTAGTTCCGAAAACATGAATTTGGAGCAGTGATACTTTCCCCATCTCGTGAGCTCTCGATACAAATCGCATCGGTAAGATTACGCTTTCGTTCCTTCTAAGTTCAGCGACACATATTATTTTCTCCAGGTTGCTGCCCCTTTTGCGGCAAAACTTGACTACTCAGTAGTTGTCACTGTGGGTGGAACAAAAGTCGAACAGAATTTGAAAAAGTTGAAGAACGGGTAGGTGTCCTCATTAGCTGTTATGATCCACTTATCCTTTTATTTATTTGTTTTCGTTTACAGAGGAAATATATTGTTTACCGAACTCCTGGCCGTCTTTCCAACTCGTTATCACATAGATTAACGGATTGTAGTCTCCAAGCGAGCTTCTTGAAAACTGTAGAGACTCTGCGCTCATCGATGAGGCTGATTCGGTTCAACGAGTCGCCAATTTGAGATGCCGATGAGTTGTTTGTTATAGATTCATGATGAACTATACTCTTGCAACCTTCTTATTATGCACTCAATAAGTCGGAGAAAGGTTGCTCGCCGGCGTGTTTTGACTGTCCCTTATTTGTTAACGAACGCAGATTCTTTGAAGTTGACTTCTCTTGTACAGTCTATGTATGTATGCTGCAAATCTCATTCGAAACTGATTTTGATTCGACATGGACACGTTTGCCCGGGCTTCCCAAAGGGTTTTATGTGGACGCTGATCTGTTGCCCGAGTATTATATATTGTTTCTAATTTGTTTGATGCAGCTTGAAAGGGGCGAGATTCTGTACTCGCATTAGACCTACACAACGCCGAACAGGACTTTGGTTTCTCAGCGACTCAAGCAAAGGAGTTGGAAGACTTGTCGCTGTTTGGGTTAAGGAATAAGAAAGTGATAAAAATCAAAGAATCCAGCAATCTGGTCTCTCCCTCCACGCTAAACAACTTTTACACTGTAAGTATTTTTGAAAACTCTTGATGATCATCTGATCAGCTGATTAGTCCTCAATTTCAGGTTTGCGAAGCATCAGAGAAGTTGATATGTGTGGTGGAATTTATTCGCAGCAAGCCCGACAAGAAAGTGCTTGTTTTCTTTCCGTCGTGTGGAGGAGTGAAATATTTTCATACGGTAACTTGGAGTCCTCGATTGCTCTGTTTGAAATTCCTACTCATGGTCAATAGTTATTAGTCCATGGTCCTGGTCTTAGCATTACGTTTCTAGATTATTATCCCGTGTTCTCACGAAACGGCCCTTATACGCGCTGTTCATGGCCACAGTTCTCAGGCGGAGCGGACCAAGCAGGTAAGGATTCCCGTAGTAGTTGTTTTGGTTCTGCAATTATCTATACCAGTGCTTACGCAGATTGACGACTTCCGCAAAAGTGACAATGCAGTGATGTTGTCAACCGATGTGATGTCTCGCGGCATTGACATCCAAGACATTGACTGGGTCATACAATTCGAGGTGCCCAAGCTATCCAGGTAGGGATGGATTGAAAACGGAGGGAATCATTATGTTCATGAGCATTTTGACACGGAGATCATTAATCCCCAATTTTCTTTTGTGTCATGAGAAATTTGATTACTCTGTTGTCAATGTGCTAGTTGCTATTTCCGCACTGTGAAAATTGCGGTAAGAGTAGTTAAATAAATAAATATGCACGGAGCATTGGAGGCAAGCAGAATTTCCAATGCGGAGCTTTCTATGCACGAAAATGGGAAAAAAACTCATGATGCCCATTCGAACTGAAAGCCTCTCGCGTAACCAAGTACTCCATTAGTCAAAGGCAGTGATCACGATGACAGGAAGGCGTTGTGGTTTTGATGATGTTATTGAACATCAGCGGTTCAAGGGGCGGTCTCGATCAAGTCCTCCAACGCTCCGAGCGCCAGTGTCATCAAAACTTGCAGCCATCGTGATCTATGCCTTGAAAGATCCAGCAGTTAAAGAGACATTCTGTGATTAAATCATTGGAGCCTTCCCTATCTGCGGCAAACAAGGTTTCCTGCTCCGCAACCGCAGAGATAGGGCTATTTTTGTTAATCCGAACAAGGGCACTAGGTTCAGAACTTGCAACCACGCACGTCCATTCGGCGTGTTTGTTTTGGATCCATGCTGTGCAATCTCGTCTCCCTGTTGTTCTTGTGTCGGCGCATCGTTTCCATTGTACTAGAGTTCCCCATACCAAAAGTCCTATTTGAAGCGTTTCAGTGTAACTTTATCCTTCCTTTAGTCACTGGCGAGTCAATACTATTTCATATTTGGACCGTCATCTTTATCCCGTTTTTCGTATACCAGAGAGTCGCCCAAATAATGCCCAACAAAAGGCATACTTTCCCGTCCGTTCAATTCGAGGAAGCTTGACTAGTAATCCCCAAAGTCCCCCAAGTGAAATTAAGATGGCAACCTGGGGATCATAGTAATAATCAAAACCTTTCTTAACATAAATCATTTATTTTCTCTTAAGTTGGTTCGTTCACCGATCTGGACGAACGGCTCGTTGTGGACGAGAAGGAAACGCCTTGCTTGTTCTCTCTCCACAGCAAACCGCCTACGTTGGCTACCTGGCGACACATGAAAAGGTTGGTATCTTCCTGGACTTTTTTCTCAGGTCACACTGTTTATTTTTTACTCATGTTCTGTTTAGGTTGAATTGAAGCAGATCTCAGTGCCAAGCAGTAATGCTCAGAAAGCTATACAACTGAGAGAGAAAATTGCCAAGATTGTATGCTCTGGATCGGTTGGCCGTTTCTTACTTCTCTGACCGTACTCCAGAATATCTGTATACCAGCAATCTCACCATCTTTCCAACGTCGTTCGATAGGCAGCAGACTTGTCTGCAAAGATGAAATCGCGCCCCCAAGCACAGCTCGTAGTTTATTGTGCAATTCACAAATACTTTCGAATTCCTCTCTCTTGACAATTGTTCCTTCTGCTCATCTGGTGCATGTCACGAATGGTAGCTTAGGTTAGAACAGCCCAACTTTCTCCCAGTATCCAGACTTGTACCGTCTAACGCCTTTATCAAAAAATGCTCCGAAGAAGGCGATTGAGCCGGATCGTTAGCTGAATGTTGCGCGACGCTACTGCACAGAGACAGGGTGAGCGCAAATTACGGAAGAATAAAACAATTTTCAATTTGAAACACTTTAATTATTAATAGGAGCAATATCCATCACTCAAGTCGAATCGTGTCCTCACCGGCTTCACTGTAGGGTTTTGATTTCCATGGTGAAGACATCCATGGTGGCACTCGTGCAGCTGTCTTCATTCATCGTTCATGCGGATGGCCGTTTTTCAAAAGCAGCCGGGAGCATTTCAAGATTATTTGAAACAGCTTTGCAGACTGGAATCTCGCGCACTTAGGATATATCCAGATCGAGCGAATTTTGGACAATATACCGGATAATATACGATGATTAATATATATAATAAGACGCATATATCGGTGACGTTTTGGCCATTTTGCGATCGACCGGTTTCAATGCTGCGGGAAGCGGTCGCACAATCTTTTTTCAAATTAATGCACACAAATAATTTGGCTTCCTGCTACATAGTGGTTTCCTTACTCAGTAGAAGTTTTGACCATTATTGGACACCACGATCGTGTTCGTTTTGAAACGCTTTTGAATGTAGTATACCGGAGTTCTTGTTGGTTTCACTGATACACATAACGATAGTTTGGGATGAGGAGAGTTCTTCATCATTCCGGATGCTGTTTCATCAAAGGCAAGCCTGGGAATAAACTGTTTGACAAGGTACGCTTCGTAGTGATGACAGTGGAAAGGAAAGCAGGAGAAATCCTTGGAAACGTTGAAATTAAGGCCCTAATCTTTTAATAAGGTCGAGATCGCGCCGTTCGAGAAAGCCCGCTGATCTCTACATCAATAGCGGGGGTGGGAAGCGTTGCAACGGGAGCCGGTGTTGCAGACCCGTTAAGGATCAGCCCCCTTAACGCGCGCAATTTTTGCTGGAGTGATCTAAGTAGGTACGGAACCTACGCTGACTCCCAGGTGGAGAACAGTTTCCACATCTCCCACGAAGGAGTGGAGATGAGCTGACCATGAGATGAAGATTGTCAGGGCGAGCTAAGGCTCGCCAAGGCAAGGCCTCTTAATACTACGTACGATTAAAGGACGAATTCACGATTAGAATGAAGGTCGAAGAAGAGAAATTCACCTAGTTGTGGGGACCCGCGGACCTCCTGAGGGTGCGGAATGAAGCGCAATTGGCACCGAAGGAGTTGACCTCGGCGACCTATTAAGGCTCAATTTGGCGCGTCGTGCCTGTACGCCCACGATCATCTTGCATCACTCGCGCACGCCGTCTATAGGTGGCGAGTGATTAAGGTAGGTGAGAGCAGAGAATGTTGAAAAAGATCACATCGAGGCACAGCCGTGATAGTCGCATCAATGCTCAAATCGACGGGCAAAGGAAAGGGTCCCATGTTTCAGGTTCTGGGCCGTTTCTCATGGTTTTTCCTTCTTCGGTGTAGCACTCATCATCGTTGAGTTAATTTGAAAATGGGTTATCCTATCCAGCCATGAATTTCATTTTAAAGGAAGCGAGTCACGCTGGCTTCCACGCTGGATTTGCTACCCTCGCGTTATCAATCGATAAGGTGTGAGGCAGTAATTGTTGGACGAGTGTAAGCCCATGGAAGATATGATACGATGAGATAAGAAGGTGCGGCTGCTTGATAAGAGGTGCACTCCAGAATGAAAACGGGACGATAACGATAACGGTATCATATCTAGCACGCTCTTATCGCACCCCTTTCCACATCGATAAGTCTTGGTTTGCTGAACTTGAGTTGAATTTCGGCTCCTTATCACTTCATTGATAAGGGCCACTGCCACTGAAACTTTACGTGTTCTAACATTGGGCAGGACCTCTATCCACTCCAATACATAGCTTTCCTTATCGTTGCCATGAAAATTATCGTGACTGCTTCCTTTAAGAAGCGATCGCGCTGGCTCCCACGTGGAGAACAGTTCCCACGTATTTCGCGAAGGAGTCGAGATAAGAGCTGATATGGAGATTGTTCAGATGAGTAAAGGCTCGCCAAGGCAAGGTCTCTCGATATTAACGGCATGATTGAAATGAAGATTGTCAAGAACGATAACTTCCACACGTAGTCCGGAACGAGGGGTGGGGTTCCGAAATTCGTTCTGGGCCTGGTCACGCCCTTAATTAGCGCCACTGCCCCTAAAGCGTCACTTATCGTCTAGGTCTCCTACCCAATCCACGTGTAACTTTTCCATTCGTTTCCATGGGATCCATTGCACATGGGACCGCTTCTCCCTACCAGGTGTTTTGTGGTAGCACAGAAGACGAAGAATTTTGTACTAAGCAACCAAAATAAGTGAGTAAGAACTTAAAAAAAGCGAAAAAAATTGCGAGTGCTCGCGGTTCCCTTTATTTGCACTCACATTCTATTGTTCCCCTTCCATTTTCATGGTCATGATGGTCAATGAATTACAGTGAAATTCTGGAAACTGGAACGAGAGCATTTGTTTGTCACATTGAGAGTTACGTGAAGCACGATTGCAACATCGTTTGTGGGCTAAAAGGTGATTTTTTCGTGCGATAAGGCTAGGAGTAGGTCCTCAAACGTAATGATTTTATTTTGTTTGAGACCTTGACGTCGCCGGGCTCGCTCATGCTTACGGTCTCCTTCGTTTACCTAAAATGAGAGAGCTCAGTGGGCGCAAAGATCTCGACAAATTCCAACGAAGTGACATCGATACATCAACAATCAAGTACGCGAATCCCGCGTTGGAGAAGAAACGAGGCGAGGTGAGGCACGCACTTCCTCATTTAGAAATGGGCTGATTGCTAATTAATAATTATATTTTGTTAAGATAATGTCTGCTAAACACGAGAAGCGAGTTAAAGCAATGAAGGAGAAATTGGCGAAGAAAAATGCTGAGAAGAAATCCACCGACAAAAAATTGAAGGCGAAAAATGGCATCAAGACTACAGCTAAGCCGGAGGTGAGACAGTTATACATATTATTTTAAAAGGATTGGAGAGTTGAAATTTCAATCTTGTTCCGGATCACAAATCCCACTGAATTGGTGTTAATTTTTGATCACAAAACCAAGTCCTCCCATTTTGTAGGTAATATTTCGCTCTCTTCTGCTTGCTTTATCTTTCCATTTCCTTCAGTTACGTGAAATTTTGTTTCCACAAGACTCTTACTTTGTCTCTCGTTTTTCCCTTCATTTTACTTTCGTCTACTACGCCCAGTTGCCAGTTTAGTGCCTCGTATTATTCAAAAACTTTCTTCCAAGAAGCTTGAATTTTGAGCGTTTTTTTTTGCTATCTCTTTATTTCTGTTTTTATTTTGTGAGGTATTTCCAGAAATCAAAGTTCACTGAAACGGAAGCTTGAGAAAGACGCACATGAAGAGCGCGAGGATTTCGACAGTGATGTGAAATTACTACGAAAAATGAAGAAAGGGCGTCTTAGCAAAAAGGAACTTCGCGACGTGTCCTTCTAACCCGATTACATTTGTTTCATTTGTTATAGCTCTTGTTTTGTTATGGCTTCGATATCGAACACGCAATTATTGTTGTTGTGATTGCTATAGAAATAAATAAATCCATTGGCGTTACTAAGTGTTTTTCTCAAATACATCCGCATTCTTCTAGGACGGAAGTGTGAGGTTGGCAGGTGGAGTTGTCACCACGACGCGGTCGGGGCCTCATCAAATCTGCGGCCGCTGCTTCTTCCAGCCAACGAAGCTTCATCTCGAGAGATCGTTGAAGTTGGTATCAGAACTTGTCTGGTTCTAGGTAAGAAACACTGACTTGTATTCGCGAGATTGTGCTCATCGTACAGCGTCATTGTATATGCTAATCCGTTCCAATTCACAGCGAATGTATGATTAATATTATTAGTATCGTTATCGCTATAATATGACTTGTGAATCGTCCGATCCTCTTAATTGTAAATCTCGTTATTCGCGCGCTTCTTACAAAAAGTTCCACAAAAAATCGTCAAAATAAGGTCAAAAAAACGACACCATGGGGAGCAGACAACTTCTATACTTGTTCTGCGAGATTTCGATGATGTGGTGTACTCGCAGTATTCCCAAGAGATTTTAATCTTGTCTTGTAGCTAATGAAAACTATGACCTACGAGTCAGCGTTTTCATTCTGTTTGGGTTCTAAAAAAAGAAAAAAGATACGGAATATTAGCGGCTTGCTACTCTATCTCGATTGATAAATAATGAGCAACCAAATAGTGCTCGGGTGTGTCTGATATTGCTGATCGCTCTCTACCTTTCACACATCGGATTGAAGACGTGTTAAAGTTCCTATCTACGATCTGATTTCGTTTTTTCTCATCCAAAACTGTATCTTCCTCATAAAGGGATAAAGCATTTGCCGCGGGTTTTATTCGTGTCTTCTTTTTTGGGATTCGTACACGCATTTCTTAATGTTCCATTTGTTACAGTTTTGTTGTGGGGGTGCGTGGGTGCTTTTTGTGTTGAATGCGATGTGGCCTATACAATGACTTGCGGCCAGCCGACAAGTCAGTGTTTTTATCCTCCCAGACAAGTCTGGTACCAATTAACCGACCCCGGAGGGATGGAAGGCTTGGTTGGCCCGGGCGACTCACGACCCAGGATTTGATCCCCGGACCGCTCGCGTGGTAAGCGCGCCACTTGCCACTACACCACTTCCGCCCCTTGCGATCTCCTCATAGGTACATAATACGAATCGAAGCATTCTTGGAGGAGTGTCCATTTGATTGTTGAAGGTGGTATCCATTTCGCGGAAGCGCGCCAATAGCCGCCCAGCAGAAAAATAAAAAAACACAGAGGTATCCGACGGAAATCAATCTCTGGAGGCGCCACGTATTTCGAGTCCGTTGAAGGTGATCGTTTTCAATGAATGCGATTCGGCTTGCAAAACTATTCACGAAGGCTTGCCGATATACAAATGTGTTCTTATTCTCTCAAACAAGTTTGGCAGCGATCAAAAGAGAGGGTTAGGTTGCCCTGAGCGAAGATTGCAGTGATAAGTAAGGGGGATTCCACGATAAGGTCGAAGGAGGGGAAACTAACCAAGTGGAAAGTTAGACGGCCGACATTGAGGAATTCCTCGGAAAGGACATGTCCCCGGCGACTAGCACGACCTTCACCTCGACGCTATCGGCGCGGTACGCCCATCGACTGGTTTACCACTCGCCGCAGCTCTAGCCTTTCAGCACAGGAGCGTTAGCAATGGTGGGGGCAGCACCAGAGGATGAGATCCGCATCAATGCGCAAATCAACGGACGAAGGGGTCCATTTCTCGGATTCTGAACCGTTTTTCATGACTCTTCTTCGTTCCCCACCACTGAAAAGCTCTGCCTTAACTCTGGTGAGCTGCCTTCTAATCGTAAACTCCGCCTTAACACATTGACGCCCGCACTGATTTCGGCGCATGTCACACATGTGACATAGCTGCATTACCTGCGTGCATACCCGGCGATGCACAAATCTCACATTCGGGACATTTTGTGGAATTTCTCTACAGGACCCATATATCTCGCTACAAGACCCATGTATTTCGCCACAGGACCCACACAATCTCAACTGCAACCTCCCCATTGCGCTGGCAACGTATTGCTTTTGTCCTTTCTTTGTTCTGCTTTTTCTCGTTTTTTTTTGCTTTTTGCTAGTTTTTTTTGCTCGGCTTCTCATCAGAAAATATATTCAGTAATTAGTAGCCATTGGAGTTTATTGTTAAACAGTTTATGAGGGTTCAAACTGAGGCACTGGTTGTGCAAGTTGAAGTTCCAAAAGTTTATTGAAATTGAAGATGGAGAGCAGCCATGTGTTTAGTGGATTCAAGGCACTAGTGGAACTTCTATAGTCACAGAAGTAATGAAAAAAAGATATGGGGAGAGCTTAAAATCAATGTGCATACCCGGGCGATGCACAAATGTCAGATGTGGGAGTTTCGACGTGCATACCCGGCGATGCACGCGGGCTGCAATGTGTTAACGAGTATAAGTGAGGAAAAGGGAGCCAACAGAGGCCCGCCAACAGCATTTGTCGTTCAGCCGAAGTTGCCAGTAACGAATTGCAGCACAAAACCATATCGACTCACATCACGAAAAGCAAATATGTAGCAAATATTCGAGCTCTGATCTTCGGTTTATTTTCCAACAAATTCATATGTACAAGGCGAAAATGAAACCCTGTTTCACAGTCATTAGCATATAAATAGAAAGCAACGATGGAAAGCAATTTGTATGTACAGTAATGACTCGTGAAAATGTGATCTAAGAATCGAGCAAAATTCTTTAAAACAATTCCATCATGAAGGCCTCGGCAGACTTAGAGGATATGAAGTGAAGGCGGCAAAAGTGAAAGCACACGACTGCCTGTCATGTCAAGTTCACAATAGAAGATGCTTGTCAAAGTGAACCCGAGCTGGGTATTCTACCCCAGAACTAGCAAAAAACACTACACAACTTCGAAATGATAAATGCTGATCACTATTGGCAAAAAAAGTACTGTAAAAAAACCTATTGTGAAGGAAGAACGTAAGCTCTCATCAAGCGAGGTGGCTCGAAAACGTGCTTATCGATTCATTGGTAAC
>MU883256.1:0-10089 GCA_036418205.1 Ostertagia ostertagi
GAAGGTGTCTGGCATAAAACTATAATTTCTAGAAAGTTATTCACCAGAAAACCGATTGAAGAAATTGCGTAGCAGCTTCAGACTGGAGCGATTACGGTAGTCCTTATTGAGCTTGACGGCGATGGCAGATGACGTCATATTCTGAAGACGGTGAGGGCAGTGAAGGAGGGCCTGCTTCTACTTATGGAGGGACATCTAAGGAATATTTGCCATAAAACTTTCATCAGCGACCGCACCGGGTACGACGAAAAGGCTGATTCGAGCCATCGGCAAAAAACTCCTTTTTTTACTCACCCCGTTAGGAGTGGGGAGCAAAAAAAAACAGTCTTTTTACCCATGGCTCCTGTACATGCGCAAGACTGCAAGGTCATAACTTGCTGAACTCCAACTTCCGTTTTCTTCTGAGAATTGGGAACGTCATAAAATTTCATCTTCTTATGACCTCCAACGAATGTTAGCAAAAGGATTTGAGAACCTTTTTCTACCTAGAAAGAAAACGTGTTACACGAATCGTTCACGTTTTGCAAAAACTGGGTCATCTTATTTATTAGAGAGTGAGTGTTGACTGGGTTGTGGAAAGTGCCAAAAGATTCGAATTATGTCAGTACTGAACTATCGCATGTTATTTAGTTCGCCATCTTCGAAAGGCTTATTTACAGCTTCAAATCACACCCGAAGGCACTCATACTATCCATCTTTTTTGGAAACACAGTTGGAGGGCACACCCCAATGTGCATTGTAGGAGAATAAAATAATGGCGTCTTCTTTATATAATATCTCAAAAGTGCGTTCTTCTGCGGTGTTTCGCAAACACTGAAATCGTTTTCGATGGAACATTGCAAGCGATAAAGAGCGAACGTAACATAAGAGGTTTTTGCCAAGCCGAGGTACTATTAAGAAATTCTGTGAAGCAATAAAAAGGATAAAGGATAAAGCATTTGCCGTTGATCAATCCCTTTTTGGGATGCGGCACGCATTCTACTTCCATTTGTACATTCGTAGTGGCGTTTGAATGCGATGTGGCCTATACAATGACTTGCGGGGGCCAGCCGATGTACAAGTCAGTTTTTATCCTCCCAGACAAGTCTGGTACCAATTAACCGACCCCGGAGGGATGGAAGGCTTGGTTGGCCCGGGCGACTCACGACCCAGGATTTGATCCCCGGACCGCTCGCGTGCGTGCCACTTGCCACTACACCACTTCCGCCCGTGAAGCAGGTATTGAGAGCGAAAAATTCATGGGACACCTTTCTGCTGAAATTGAAATTACCTTTGGCGAAAAAGAGCCCGTTCGAAACACCAAATAGGGAAGAATTCCACTGAGAAACTTCCGAAAAATGAGTCCACATCAATTCCTGAGTCCCACTTATAGAGTTTCGCGAAATCATAACTTGTAGTGGTCCATTAAACAAACAAATAAATAAATAATTCTACCTCCATGCAAGAGATTTTTATAGAATAGCTTGGTCAACACGCGGAAAAAGCAGAAGGCAAAAGAGTTGCCACGAGGAACAGCTCTGTCTGCAACTACTGACAGTGAACCTGGCAAAGTGGGTGTGGTCCCGATGAACATGTGCTTCGCAGGAATTTCGTAACGTAGCCTCTCGTAGAAAAAAAAGCCTGAGGTTCAGACTTGTTCTGCATTACCGATGTTCGACCTCCTGACGTTCCATAAAATTCTTCAAGGCTTACATTGTCTCCATCCCAGTACCTTTTGTACCGTTCAGGCATCCACAACAAGAAGTGGTCCGTTCAAACTGCTCCTTCCTAAGTCTCGACTCAGCTGTCGTTCGCATTTCTTCGTAAATCGTGTTCACTCTCTCTACTTTGCCCTGAACAAGAAGAAAAGCATACCTCTGAGTCTTTCCAGTTTCAAGAAGTACCTTCAACGAGTACCTAGAGCCATGATGACTTCCTCCGTTCCGTCCTTTTATTCCTCCTTTTTCTCATTTACACGTCCTCCCCATGCTTTGTTTTTCAACTCCCTGGTTTCGCTCACCGATGTTTTAAGTGTTTTTTCCTTTCTTTCATGTTTTTTATTGTTGTGCTGGAAGTTTGATTCAGTGTTTCTCAATCAGGTTTTAGCCACATGAGTTACCTCATGTAATAAATATATATATATAATATATATTTATATAACTTCTGTATAATATATAACAGCATGCTACAAGGCGTCGTCGGTAAGTGCATAGAAGTATAATTGGTATAAAAGGAGGCCCTATTTTTGGGATTTCGACGGTACATTCTCCTTTTTCTTCCATCGTTGCACTGCCTAGCATTCCATCTTCATACTTCTTCAGCATCAGCTTATCGCAACTGCTGCCACTGGCGATGAGATGATAGAGAACTGAGTAGTGGCTGAACATTGGATTGTACAACTTACCTTTGATTGATTGATTGATTCGCTCAGATGTCAAGCCTGTAAAAAGCGGCTCTCCTTTTGGTTACCTGATATCATAAAAAAGGATAAAGGATAAAGCATTTGCCGTTGATCAATCCCTTTTTGGGATGCGGCACGCATTCTACTTCCATTTGTACATTCGTAGTGGCGTTTGAATGATGTGGCCTATACAATGACTTGCGGGGGCCAGCCGATGTACAAGTCAGTGTTTTTATCCTCCCAGACAAGTCTGGTACCAATTAACCGACCCCGGAGGGATGGAAGGCTTGGTTGGCCCGGGCGACTCACGACCCAGGATTTGATCCCGGACCGCTCGCGTGGTAAGCGCGCCACTTGTCACTACACCACTTCCGCCCTTGATATCATAGTGATGTAAATTTTTTCGCACCTTTTGCAGGCAAAGGCCGAGAGTTGAAATCAATTCATAACTTCCAGATACCAAAATAAAGCAGTGGAAGCGTCAAAAAGACCTATCAAAGTGTACCCACAAAGGAGGTGCCCCGTTGTGTTTCAAAATTCGGAAACCGGAATCTGGCAAAGCTGAGAGCTTTATTGTGCACTTTGCCACCGAAGATGGGTGACGTAACAAATCCCGGCTCATCATTTTACGCCCTCTGCAGCCACTTGACTTATGGTGCCCATTCGCGCAGTTGCTGCAGGTGTTTTTGTGGTGAATGGCCGGCACTCACCATCGGTCAAGCTGTACTTCCGCAGAACAGCTCAATACTTTGTGGAACTTGGTCCTATTATTCACGTGGTGAAACTATTTATTTGGTCTCAGTAGGTGAGCTATGCGGGCTTGGCACCCTCACGGTAGTCGACTTTCTACCGGCATAACGCGCTCACTAATCGTAGGCGGTAACTAAAAAGGTAAGATAAGATCGATGAGCAGTAATGGCAATGCTTTAGAAAGGTTTCATTGATTTGAGGTATTTTCCTCAGCAATTATCCTTGGACATATGTATAAACTCTGCTTCTCAAAAGGAGTTCGTCATCTTCATGGATCTTGTGCCTGTCAATAATACCTTACTATTTCCGAGAGAGTAGTGAATGTGACAACTTTCGTATAAGTGCGGCAGGATTTGATGGGTCACTCAGTACTCGGGTCATGAAGTGTTCAACGGATTAACATCTCACTAGTTTAATGTTTGCTGAAGTGTTAATGTCAGTGGAAATTTAATTTTTCTTTGGAGGAGCACTCTTTGTTATCTTAGGCGCTCTAATACTAAGGATAAGAGAATAAACTACCCATTTGAAGCTCACTTCTGATAAAATGCTTGAGTGCCCTACATCAGAATTAAATTCGGTGTTGTCTTCGTCAGGGTGGCTCAGGCTCGTATATATTGGAGGTCAGTAACATCAGTGCCATCAGCAGAAAACGAGAACATGTAAAAAAAAAACATGATATAAAATTTCTTTGCAGGTTCAGTCGCTCCATTCCTCCACCTTCATGAGAAGGGCGTATTTGAAGGCAGTACAAAGAATGAAAGTGCATCCCCGCAAGGATCACATGTGCACACGCGCTGCAAAGGCACCTCCTCTATCTATCGCCCGCTCCTTCTCCCTTAATACCTCGTTGAGAATGACACTGTTGTTAGGGACGCTGTCGCAAAAACGACAACCGTGAAGGAAAGGCCCTGGGCAAATGAAGCTGTTCCTTAGGTTATAGGAGTTACGAAATGTGTTTACTACAATGCAGCTTTCTGTCAACAGGTCATCATCATATAACACCTTTCAATCGATTCTGCAACTTGAGTGGAGGTCGGATGCATGGCCTATACGAAGACGAAATCGGACGATGACGATTGCCCCTTTTCTTATCGCTTACGTTGGAAGAATGTATTCTAGACACATTTCGAGAGTTGCCAACGAATTAACTTGCAATGGTGAAGAAGGGAGCGGCTTTTAGGTGGCCGAGATCCATCCTCGATAGATCCTCGACGCAAATATCTCCTCAACTAGAAAATGTAGAAGAAAGCTAAACAGACAGAAAGCGCAAACCTTCCGCTTTCCAAAACTGTCTTCCTTTTTTCTTACGAAATTAGAGAGATATTGCCTTTTAAGTGGCAAAAACTCGCATGAAAATTCAGCATCCTCGACGCTTTACTCGACAAAATTTGAGAGACCCTATCTCTTCGAGTGTAAAGCTTTTAGAGCAATTTCAATATTGCCTGGTAGTAGCAAATCCAGCTCTATCTAACCCTACCACATACTGCTCCAAAGGTTATGAAATGGGGGAATGGAACCTTTTCATCGAGAGTGTAGATTTCGACGGTTTCGAGCGGGGTTTCGGCAAATCTGACCCACGGATAAACCGCGCTGCAACTGAATGCTTTGCTGTACATTGATGGAACTCGCTTATTCACATCAAATCAAAGTTGGAGGGTCGTATCAAGACCCCGATTTTAGGGGAGGTAAAGAGGGGGGTCGTAAAGAGGCGGGTATTTCCTCCACACAATTTTCACCCTGCTCTACATCCCACACAGCCTACTCATGCCTTATCCAGTTCTTTGCATCTGGTCATCCACCAGGGTGAAAATCGTGTCGAGGAAATAACCGCCTCTTTACGACCCCCCTCCAAAACATGGACTCTGATACGACCCCTTTTTGTCCTCTGCACATCCGGTTTCATATCAAAAAATGCTAGTTTCAGATGTGCGAGAGGGACGCAGCGCCGCTGCCACGCAAATGCGGCTTGATCCAAATGCTAGATTCAATTCTGGATTAGGTTCTTTGACACACAGGATTCCAGACAGTTGTGAGATATTACTTGCATTAGGCTAATTACAACACTTGTGAAACTAATGATGACAGCAAATAAGTGGCAGCAGCACCGTTGTGTCCGTTGATGAACCTTTTGATTACGACCCCCTCCCAACTCTCATCGGAGCAAATACGACCCCCTGTCGAGGATTTCCTCGACCGTTATTCACCCTGAGAGTTGCACCTTCTGCAGTCTAGGTAAAGTTAATCCTACCATTAGCTCAAGACCACTTTCTTGGAAGACTGCAGACCGAAAAGTGACGTGCACCTCAGGAGTACTTTCACACCACCGGTACTTATCAAAATTATATTTTGAACAATTCGATTAGATGTAATCAGCGCATTTAATCTTGTCTTAGTTCTGGAGAGCGCAGCAAAGGTGTCCACACTAGAAGTCCAATACTCCAGTCTCACCCGTAGGTCAATTAATCTTTTTAAAAGGCTCAGTGAGCTACAACAGAGAAGTGCGTGATCTTGTTTTTAGTTTCTGAACGCTACGCATTCCTACTCAAAAGTTTTTAGTGCACGTTATCATCCATCAGGTGCGTTTCTGGTAGTCCTTACCACAACAGCACATGATCGTGTCGCTGACTGAAAGCAAGTCCGGAAACACGTGGTGGGATCAGTGTAAGCAAAGCGATTAACTTAGCGAGATTTCATCAGCTGATGATGGATTGATGATGATGTGGCCGCTGTCGAACGCCCTCCTGTTGAAAACTACTCACAGAATAAAAACCAAAAACCTTCTACTTCTGTCAAGCAGAAGAGTAATAAAGGGCAGTGGAACAGCTCACTAATGGAAACTGACTGCAGTTTCCGACTAGAGAATAGCTACTAAGGCTGCGTAGCCATATATTCTAGTGAAGGTGTTAAGGGCACATTCAACGACTGACTAAATGGATCAATCCCATCCATGAGTATGGTATAACTGTCCATAAAGACTCACAGTGTGCAGTTCTCGTGACTCGAATTCATAGACAGTGAGCTAGAAGCTCCCCCTCCCATTGCGTACGCCTCATCCGGAGATCCTTCCTCTCGCACCTGACCGCAATATTAGCCTTCCTTCGAATGCTTTTGGCAGGATTGTGAAAAAAACGCAACAGTGAAATGGATTCGAAAACAAGGGCCAAAGTAGCAGTAAAAACCAACCACTAACCTACAAGACATGACTGCCAGCATGGAGCCGGCAGCTGCGGAAAACGCCGTTCCGGAAAACCCATTTCTCCATCCGAAGCATGAAGCTACTAATAAAGAGGATTTCAAGGAGTCATTTCGGGGGTTTCTCCTGTTTATATTGGTTGAGCGGAAATTATCCGACGTTTTCATTACACACATAGTTTATGAAAAAAAAAACCAAACAAAACTAACAACAAGTGACCAATCCAAAAGGTTCTCGAACTGTCCTCTCCAACCATGCCTTCACCCAGGCTTCACCGATTCTACGAGCGCATGCAGCACAGCATTCGGTTTTGAGCTCAACTTGTACTCAGTAACCTTTGGCATTTTTTTGTTCGCGGTTAAAAGCTCCATGGTGAGGGTATACGCAAGTGTCGATACCAAAAATGTGTCATAAAAATCAGAAAGTCATGCGAGCTCTGGAAAAAAACGGTGATATGTTCTGTCGAGCAGGTAAACTATACGCCGTTTTTGTAGTGCGCAATTTCATTACAGTGTAGGTAATCTTCGCACACTCTTTACTTCCAAGTGGAATGATAATAGAGCATCTAGTCGTAAAACGCCCTTGAAGGTAGAAGTTACGGTGAAAAATTAGCCCATTGGAAATAAGGATAGAGGTGCAGTGAAGCAGAGAGAGAAGAATACCAATTTGGACGGCCCCAAAAACCGCGGAAAAAAAGGAGGACCTCTACATTCCCGTTGATTGCGCATTCGATGCGACGATTCTCATCGATGTGCCCTCTTCGAATGACTACGCCGTCTCTCTGCCATCTATCAGTCGCTAAAGTAGTAGGACCTGCACGAGCGATCAAGAGTAGCAGGTGGGCGTACCCCGCCAACCGCGCCAAGTGTGAGCCATGCTAGATCGCCGAGGTCGAATCTTCCGCTGATGGGGTAACAGTGATCGATAATGAAGGTGATTGTACGGAGTTCGTATAACTTCGTATAAGAAAAGGCAGGAAGGAAACCGCTAGGTGACAGGACATAATCTAACAAGGAACTTGTTTCATTCCGCCTTGGAATAAGCAAATAGCGGGTCCGAGTGGTTCGATGAGAAATTTAGTCTGGTTTGGCTCAATAGACGGCGCGAGTTATAGTTCGGCCCGTACGTCGTTACACCAGGCCTGTGATTCACGGGTTATGCCACGAAGAAATCTCGTCCATTTGCCTTTTTGCGAGCATCTAGCCTCCTTCGCGCATTTTATACCGCGACAATAGCATTTCTATAGCACTCTCGAGAGTTGCTAACGGGACAGATTGATCCACATTACCGAAGATTGGATTGTTGCCAGAGAAATCCTGGAGATGCCTCAAAAAACACACTGAATAGGGAACATTAATTGACCTCAAGGCAATGGGGATCAGTAGATCTGACATTATGCAGTGAAATAATAATACGGGGTTGCCCGGAAAATAATGTCGGTTTTTGACGTTTGTTCTTGAAACGACATCTCAGCTCCACGTGATTATAAAGAGAAATAAAAACCATTGGAATCTGTACATCATTGCGACGGCTACCATGCAATTCAAACCCCTAGCATGAAAGTTCTGGAGTTCTAGAGCCGGTGAAGTTACTTTCCACTCGGGCCTGATTACTGAACCACTTCTACTTCAGGAAGCTGTTGGGGTTCGTGGAGTAGTGGTAGTCGGTGAGGGGCACGGCAAATATGGTGGTGAGGCAAAACTTCGTGTCATATCTGTTCGGGTTTGGAACATCATGTAGCGAGGGTTGGCCAACCAGTATCGCCAGTGCGAAGGTGAGCTGTTCTCAGGCCAAGGCTGAGTTTATAGTTGAGGTCTCTTTAATAAAAGTCTCGGTTCACGGTTCTGCACTCATCTCTGCTAATACTCACCAAGATTCAGAAAATCAGGCCTCTAGCAGATTACTATACACCCAATGACCTTCGTTTAACACACTTTTAATTTGGTAAGATTCTCTCCGCAATGCGGCCCAACCAGTAGGCTGATTGTCTCCAATTCGGTCTTTCAGTCCGCGGGTGTTAACTTAGTTGGGGGGGGGCCACGCGGCGGCGCGGCAGTCTGCTCGCCTGGCATGTTCGGAAATCCGTGGGCCAGGGGGAGTGTAGGCAGTCTAGGGGGTGGGGGGTGGGGCAGTCACTTGACATGCGTGAAAAGCTGGAATGTTCGAGTTTACACTGTCTCGCTCGAGAGCCCAGGTGAGCAGACTGCCGCGCCGCCGCGTGCCCCCCCCCAACTAAGTTAGCACCCAATTGTCATTCAAAATCCAATTCTAGTCGTATATACCTACAAAACTCAAAAAGTAGTTCGATGTTGCTACGCAAAAGAAGCGGCGACACACCTCACACCAACGATTGCTGCCATCGGCGTCATCGTTGAAGTGTGTGGTTGCCCGCCAGACAACAGACTGAAGGGGTGAGCTGACGCTTGCTTAACTTATCCCACATGGGGCCGTATGCTGAATGTTGGGTAGGGGACGGGGATGGGTGAACGTTGGGGAGGTTCGTCGCAGGACCCTTCTGGGCAGCTGTCGCACCTTCAATATTGCAGCTCTGTTTGTATTCTTTCATCGCTGCTTTTGGTATGAAGAAAGATATTTACGTGCGAATATACAATCAGAAACAGTAAAAGGGTGAAAACAAAGCTGCAAAATCAAAGGTGCGACAGCTGCCCAGAAGGGTCCTGCGACGAACCTCCCCAACGTTCACCCATCCCCGTCCCCTACCCAACATTCAGCATACGGCCCCTGGAACTCGTTGTGGACAGTGGCTGCCTGTCTTGCCATTTACAAGTCATTTTGTTCTAATCACTATTGCTCGATGAGCTTTTGAGGAAGTGGTCCGCACGCTATGGTGGTCTTGATAGAAAAAAGGCCCGCTGTTGCCCATTGAACTTAGTTGAAGTCGTGTTTTGGCCTTTTAACAATCCGAAGACTGGAGTGTAAATTGATAGATTTGTAGTTTATGCTTCGTGATGTTGAGCGAGCTTCCATGATGCTTTCATAATCGTTGGAGTCGGCCAAGAAAAACAGTCAGTTTTTCTATCCAACATTTCATGAAATACCCGTCGCGGTACCAGCATAAGGTTCGAAAATGCTATTTAAGTGATTTAATCTATGAATGTTCAGAGATGCCGCTGTATGACGATGACGACTCGCCTCCCCCAGGAAAAGGTTAGTTATAATGAACTACTTCTTATGCCTTTATATAATGCACAATTGTGCTTTGATGTCACTGTTTTCTTGATCAGAGCTTGGTTCAACTGCGCAGATGCTTGATTTTTTTGTTTTTGTGTTCGTTTTTGCTACGCCGGCATTCTTACTGGCACGAACCAGCAAGACATGTCGGCGGAGCAAGCAAGTTCAGACAACTCGTCGGACACGCCCCTTCCTTCGCTTCAAAGGGAAGAGGAGTAGTCCCTGTTCAAAGGCTTCATCGGCGGTTTTCATCGCATTTTACCATTAGCAGTCAACTCTCCACTCTACAACTTCATTAGACCGACGTCACATTCGGCGACGGACAAGCGATGGAGCGATCGCGATCGTCGAATGCCTGCTGTCGTCGTTTGCCAATCGCTCGGCCGAGAGCGCCGATTGAATCGCCTGAGTGTGACGTCGGTCTTATCGGCTGTTTTTACCCCACGTCGATCTGGGATACAATCCAAAATCTCAATTTTTTATGTTTCGTCGAAGCTTCAATAAGGTAATTCGACGTCCTGCCTGACATAGAATTACCTTTATGGAGAAAATGTCGTCGAAGAATAAAATTTTG